>CACKRE030004915.1:128983-141247 GCA_902602495.3 Ectocarpus sp. CCAP 1310/34 | reverse complement strand
GGGGGGGGGGGGGGGGGGGGGGGGGGGGGGGGGGGGGGGGGGGGGGGGGGGGGGGGGGGGGGGGGGGGGGGGGGGATTCGGCTCGCCGTTTGATAAGACTGTCTCTACATTCCAGGAGGGGAAAACGAGTGTCGGGGACCTAACTTGTTAAGAAGGCTGACGCTGATATACTTAGCATGGGTGGATGTCCACCAAACACAACATAACTTTTGGTAAATTGTCCTTATGGGCAACTCCGCCCAAAGGTATGCTACAAGCGTAAGTCACTCGAGCATCAAGCGTGAAGAGCAAACCTCTCACGAAGTTGTTCCTCTCCGTCGCTAAGGCCACGTCGAAAAACGCAAGAAAAGAAAAACCGACAAGTAACAAAACAGTAACAAGACCGGTTGCTCACGAGCTCTTGACGAAGTCGCTTGTACTTTCTCGCCGCGGAGTTCCGTCCCGTCCCCCCTCCGTCACTGCCGTCGGCCTGCTTGTGACTGGAAACCCCTGTCGTTGTGGACGACGGGGATGTTTCTTCTCGGCCCCGTTTGCGGCTACCGCTGCCGCTCACGTTGACTCCATTGGCGGTTTCCTGTGGCATTCGCGGAGAGACCAGTGTACGACGCGAACAGACGAGGCCTTATTGAACCACGAAAGCTCAAACAAAGAAACGCTTGAAAAAGAAACTGGAGCTCTTCATTCTCAGGACCCTCTGTTGAACACGCGTTTCGAACCGAAAAAAAAACAACCATCCGTAAACACGAGAAAATCCTGTCACAAATTGAAGAAGAAATTGCTACAAACGATTAAATAAAATAAAATGAATACATACACGTACATTGTGTGAACAACAACTTGGAGAGAAAATTCAACAGGGCAACGGGAAAAATAGAACATAGCTCACCAAAACGTGAGAAGCAACAATGCGGTTGCAATCGTGCGGACAACCTGCAGCATGCGTTTCATGTACCCTTATAAACATACTTCGAACAACAAGAGGAAGAGCGCTATCATTGCAGCTCTTACCGCCGCGGCGGCCTCTGGTCGTGACTCCTCCGCTGCCGCCCTCTCCAGGTTGATGAGGAGTTGCTTCAGCACAAAACAAGAACATGCACGACGAGTGCGGACGGCGATCGAGGGGATACGCAGAATCATCATCATGCATACCGCATAACCCGGTACTGTGAAGGCTAGGACGGGTCCAGTCCGATTTATCGTCAGCCAAGCGCTATATGGGCGACGCAAGCGTGATGCACAGCCAGCCTGAGCAGACCCTCCTCACAAGAAACCAGAAGCAAAGTTGCATACACTTGGTTCGGGCTGAAGCCATAGCAGCAGCAGCAGTAGCAGCAGAGGCTGGTGAGTGCCGCAACCGTCTCTGGGCATGGGGACTGTGCGTGTCACATACATATCCCTGGTACATGAACGAGGTACAGCATGCGTAATGCGCACCTGAGAGTACATGAACATGTAAGAAGTGCTGCAGCACATGCGCTTGAGGTCCGCCAGTGCTTCCGTCGCTTGCACCTCGTCGTCCGCGGGTATTCTAGCCAGGGCATCCTTAAGCACCCCTGTTTCGGGGAAACAACGGTGTAAGACATGGGAATGAGAGCGGAACAAGAACAGGTGCAAAGCGAGGGAGGGGCGGATACGGTGTGAAAAAGGAGGACAGTCTTCCTACATGCTCCCGCCTCTCTCCTCTATCTCTCTCTGTGTGTTGTCACCACCTATAACAAGTACCTACCTTTCTCCTCCATCGAATCAGAGAAACTTGTTTACTTTTCTCGTTCATCGAAACACGAAAACCCCTATACATGCCTCACCATTGAACACCGAAAAAAGGTCGGTCTCGCTGATGACCGAAGCGATCTCCCTGTGGTAGCCCATGTCGCTGAGCTGCTTCAGCACGAAGCGGAGGAGGGCGGAGGCCCTGTGCTCCCTCGCCAGCTCTATCAGGGTGCGCCTCCAGCCGGTGTCGTCCTGCATGGCCGTCAGCCAGGCGGGCATGCTCGAGTCGAGCAGCGTGTCCACCTATGAAGGCGACGACGCACAAGCGGAGGCGCGAGAAACAAATTGTGCGTGTGTGTGTTGCGGTGGGTTTGTTCGTGCTCACCCGCGGAGCAATGGAGGAGCAGGAGGAACAGGTGCGTGTGAAGGAATCTAACGGGTCAGTCATGATCAGTGTTAGGGCCCATGCGCGTTTGTTCACTAGTGCCAGGAAACAGGCCAACCAATGGAAATACTCGATCGGGTCGGGACGAACCCCAAGAAAGCGCTTCGTTTGTTCGTGCGAATGCCAGACAGGGGGGTTGCCGAGGAGGCAGGATGGAAGGCTCAAGCCTCTGGAGACAAGAGCTCTTCCGCGCGTTCATGTGCTTATTTCCTTCTGCACTAGCGCCGTGTGCGATTGTCGTCGCTCAGCATTCTCGGTGCAACAAACCTTCTCGCGTTCTGCTGCGAGGCAAGGACAGGCTGTGAATGGTCGAGCGCTGACTTCCGCGAGCGTGTTCCGTTGGACACAGCAAAACGAATGCAATGGGTATCTACATCGGTCGAGTTGGTCACCTGGTCGAGTTGGTTCGACGTCAGCACCAGCGTAACCAGCGGCTAGAACACTTTCAATGATGGACTCGGACCCAACCATACCCAACCACACCGGACCAAGCAAAACCTGATAGAAACTACTGATACCTTAGATCGAGAATGAAACGAAAAAAGAAACACACACACACAAACACACCTTTTTCGCGTCAAAGTTGGTCTTGATGAGCTTCTTGAGCTGCTGCAGCATCAGGCTCTCTGTATCTATGTCCCCCTTTGTCGCCTGCAAACGGAACAGAAAGCAATCGGCACCCCGGTTGTTGCTTAGAGTTGACGTTTACTACCGTGCACCTGCCTCGCTTGGGTGTAGGCGTTTGCTTGTTGCCCTCAGTCACTACTATCAAACAGCCTGCAACCCAGTGCCACTCTAAACATCTCACTACGGCCTGTGCCAGCAACACAAGCACCCATCATGGCTTCTTCCGTGGTGTATCTTCCTTTACTCTGTCAGTTTGTCTATCTGTCTGACTTATCTATTGCCTTGACTGTCTCACCACGCGTATCCAGTCGTTCACCATCGACGCCTGCTGTGCGTAACCATTGTACCCGGCGACGAGCTTCTTCACGCCGGCGTTACGGGTTTCCTACAAGACGACGTTCGGGACGGAGACGCCCAAGAGAGAGAGAGAGAGAATGACAAGATGATGGACAGTTATCGTTCCGTTCTGCCGCCCTTCGTGCATCGGAGGTCTCATCGTAGGGAGTTGCGCGTGAGAGACAGACGTGATACTCTTCGCTTCAACAATACGCGTGCACTCTCACGCGAGAGAAAAACTCTCCATCTCGCAAGCGCACGAATGTTGTGCATGCCACAATCGGTCTCGATGCGGCGGGAACAACAGGCACGTACCACCGTGCCTACAGACCCGGACAAACACACGAGCCTAGTCACCTTGAGGAACGCCTGCCTATTGGGCGCTTCACCCTTCAAGTGCTCCAGCCGTTCCCGTGCGCTCTGGTAGGCCGTGACTCTGGCGGTGAAGTCGACTTCCATGATCGCGTCCCTCTCCTCCAACTTCACGCCATCGATCGAGGGAGGGGGGCAGACAGGTCAGTTTTAAGGTGGTGTGGGGGTGGAACTTCTATCGCCCTCATAGCTTGGTGATTCCCGCCATTCATGCCAACTAGTAACCTTTCTCCTTCTCCTGTCTGAGATATGCCCGTTTTCGGTCAGAAGAGAAAACAAACATATGAAACCAGCGGGTAAAACGGGTGTGGACAAGGGGGTAGGCTAGCACCAATATTCCAATCCCGATGTACAGCAGCCGTATGTAGTGTCGTTTTCGATCCTTTGTTGCGAACATTCTTTTTCAGTCCCCCCTCCCGTCAAACTTTATGTTGAATCAACCTCTCGACTCATTTTCGCGAAGCACCAAGAAATTGTGACCCAACGCTTCAGACTTGCAATGATTCATACCCGTATTCGGAATAAGCCGCGCAGAAATACACTCCGGTGAAATGATGTCGTGGAACCACACACCAGCGCACCATCTTGAACTCACCCTACGTTCGCATTCCGCGATCTTGCTCTCCGCGCTCTTCACCATCTTCGCCATCTCTTCCTCCGAGTACTGCGGCTTCCCGTCCTCCACCGAGTTCTCCTTCCCCTTCCGCCCCGCCTTCCTCATCCCCTGCTTCTGTCCATCGTCCCCGGCAGCAGAGCCCCCGGCGCTCTCGACAACGGGGGACAGGCCGCCGACCGCGGAAGCTTCGCTCTCGTTCGGTGATGCCGAATTTTTGCCCCCTTCCAGCTCCTCCTCCTCGTTCACCTGCCATTCCGCGTCGTGGTTGGGAGAGTAGTCGTCGCCGAACGCTGGGAACGACAGCCCCAGCTCCGGTGACGGGGAAGCTTGGTTGCTTTGGCTCCTCTGGTCCTTGCTGCTGCTGCGGGTCCGTCTTGCAGCGGTGGAGGACCCGTCCGCTCGCGACGGGGATGGGGACCGTGGCGAGGTGGACCTAACTTCCTCCTCCTCCTCTTCGTCCTCGGGGGAGTGAGGGGAGGGGGTGCCGTCGTATCCTCCGGCAGCGGACGCACCCGCCACTGCCGGCGAAAGGTAAAGCTTTCCCTCCTCGTCCTCGACCTTCACCACCGGTTCCGCTGGCGATTGCGGGTAGTACTCTTGTTCTGAGTCATTGCCGCTGTCTGCGGCAGCGGGGGTAGCAGCAGCGGGGGCGGCAGCGGCGGTAGCGGCAGCGGCGTGGAATTTCGTGTACTCCGCCGGTTCGTCCCACGAAGACTCCGCGGTGACCTCGTTGTAGTAGAAAACATCGCCGCTTTCTTCGTCTCGGCTTTGGATCCAAGCACAAGTAGCGGTGTCAGCACCACCAGCAGCGGCAGGGGCACCCTTGTCTTCTTGTGTTCCCGTCTGTCGATTGATCTCCTTCGCGGCACCAGCCTCGTTGTAGCCAACGGCAGCAGCAGCATCCGGAGTACCTTCAGCGGATGACCCCGCCCTCGAGCCTTCCTCCCCTTCTCGCTTCTCCTCTTTTTCCGCTGGAGAACCAGGGGGTGAAACCGCAACGAAAGCTTCCTCGCCATGGTCCCCGGAGGAAGCCTGGGAGAGGCCTAACAGGGCTTGCGCGCCCTCCGCATCGTCCACTTGGCGCTGGTCAGCCCCTCTCAAATCCTCCGCTTCGTTTGCTTTACCAGCACCACCATCGCAATCACCAGCGTCGCCATTGGCTCCGTCATCGACACCACCGCTGGCTTTCTCATCGAGACCGGCGAAGTAGTCTTCCCATCCTGGCGGGACATCCCATTCTGACTCCTCGGTGTTCTCGTTGTAGTAGAAGACAGTGCCAGTGTCGTCCCAGTGCCGTTGCCAGGGGCAGGCCTCGGGTGTTGCTGCCATATTGCGCCGCTTTCTCTCCCTGCCCACGCAAGAACGCGCTCTCTCTCGACTCACAAGCTCACAACGCACGAGGCACCAGAGAGGCGCATGCACATACCAGACCGCTGCCGTCTAGCTGTCCTCTCTTGGGCGCTCGCTCCCCGCTGCCCAGGGATGCGGCGCAACCGGCGCGGCTACCGATTGCCGAGCGGGCACACGTCGCAAAGCGATACCCCGGCTTCAAGAAATCCTTGCAACTGCGGAGCCCCAGGTGGCTGTGGCTTCCACCTGCCATTGACGTGTTGTCTCTGCCAAAGGAAAGGAGCATCACCACCTCACCTCTGTCGTTCTGCTGTCATTTTCCCTCACACATCTGTCGTACTCCGGAGCGCTTGATTTTCCAGCGAGTTAGGTACGTCATTTCGTGCGAGAGCGAAAAATATCCTCGGAGTGTCAAGCACACGCGGCGGACACGCTCTGTAGGGCAGTCGAGTCTCGCTAAGGCCTGCTTGGGAGGGCCGGCGGCGACAGTCTTCGTTAGGCATACACAAGGATGACCAAAGAGGCGCAGCCAAAGCGGAATGTGTACGTGGGGGGGCTGGAGGAGCAAGTGAATGAGGAGATCCTACACGCCGCCTTCGTACCGTTCGGGGATATCGTTGAGGTGAGTAAGGAGGTTGTTGTTGTTGTCTTGTATCGTTGAGGTCAGTAGGGAGTAGTCTACACAGCACCAAAACGACCTGCGCACCGTGGTGGTACATACATAGATACATTGTCTACAGCAGCAACGGCAAACACGCGATTTTCGGCGAGTAGAAACCCGCAGTAGGTTTTAGCAGAGGGTAGAGTGGAGATCCGTGAAGCAGGGCGTTTCCTCACAGTGGTTGCATGGAAACCTCAGGAATGCTCTCTTGCACCCTGTACCTGCGAGGTCATAGATAGCCCACCACGAACACTGGCATGGCGGTCCTCCCAAGGGAGCAACCACTCCCGATTGCCGATGAGTCATCTTCGAGGGAAGTACATAGTTCGTTTGGTGTTGAAGCACTCGGGCCGGCCGCAGCTTTTGAAACGAAGGGTCAAGGACCATTCGCCACAGGAACCGATGGACCCCTTTTGCGTGGCGATTGGCGTAGGTTGGCATGGGCAGATAGGTGCTATATCGCCGAGTTAGTCGCAGGGATGATTGGGGGATGGTTCCACACTAACACTTGTAGGTTGTACGTATCTGCACTTCTTTTGACAGCAGGAGAGGTTCGACATTCACGAGGGGCCCAGCCTTTGTCTCTGCACACACGTGATGGCTCGTAGCAATGTAGGTCATCACCACGGTTGCCCTACGCAAAAGCAGACCGGGTGTGCTGCTGCTGTTACCTATCGGCGCAAGTACCAGCACGGGTTTGTGTGACCCTGATCTACACGAGGCACGTGTGTTTAATACGCTCGATACCGCAGTTTGCATGGGCGCCGAAGGTAATAGACAGAGAGAAATCATGGGCCATGCGCACCACCAGCCAGCTGGCATGTCAAGCGATCATTGACTGAGGGTTCGTGCTGCCGTCGGAAGCGACGTCTCCCGCACTGCTTGGGCTACGGCCGAATCCGACTGCGCGCCTGCGGAAAGAGAGAAACAGAGATATGTGAAGAAAGAGAGAAAGGCAGGCCTCCAGTGGCAACGCCGGATATTTGTGTTTGAGTATCTCGAGCACTGTTTTTTTAGGAAGTATACACAACCTCGCAGAAAGACCACCCGTGCGAGATACATTGCCACAGTTGTCGAGAGGAATGTGCTGAAGTCTTTTCAGTGAGTGGGGAAAAACCGGCTGGCAACTGGCCTTGTGTTGAGTTTGTTTAAGGCTATACACTGAATCGCACCATGGATACCAGCTGGTGCTAAGAACAAACGCTTGTTGTCGCACGGCGCGGCTAGTCGACCACCTGCAACACGGCTACCAACCGTTCACTGTCAACCATGTCCTTCTCGTTACCGTTTGGCGAAGGTCAATCTTCCAAAGGATCACGTGGCAAATACCCACCGAGGCTTCGGATTCGTCGAGTTCGAGTTGGAGGAGGACGCAAAAGCGGCAATAGACAACATGGACGGTAAGATTGAGTGTCGTTCGTTGTTGTTGCTCATCTCTGCCTGAAAGCCCAGACGTTGTGCTTACCCAAAGCGGCCAATGATAAACACGTATGTTAGCGATGTACAGTAACAGTGATTCCCACCTTGAAGATCCATCCGAGAAAAATGGAGTCATTGGGGCAGCGGCAGAACAAAGTAGCTGGAATGATTTTCTCTATCAACTGCTCTCCCGAAGTACGTTCAAACCAAGCGCTTTGCAGCCTGGCAGAGCGAGCTGCTGCGGCTGGTACTCGTGCTCGAGCGATCGACTGGGTGAATCACTTTTCTCGTTTTTGTATCGCAGCTTGCCTCGGGCAACCGTGCTGGTCCTCTAGGAATTTTTTTCTTTAGGTGGTATGCATGTGAGAAGGAGGTGGATAATAATGTGGCAAATGTACGAAGAATGCTGATAGATGATGCTTTTTGATATCATGGCATTTTTTATCAATGGTCGTCCCAAAGCTGACCTGCAGATTGGTCTTTTCTAAAATCAACATACAACCAACAGAAACGCGCATGCTGCAACACCACACAAAATACGCTCCTTTCTGTCAAAGCTTGGCCTACCGTTTCTGTTAACCCCAAGGTCACGGCGCGACGAAATTGACACACACAAACGAAAAAATACTGGAGACGAGAGCACGCCAGTTAATTTCCCTGAATGCGAAGGTAGTCGAAGTCCCTCTATTCGCGCGCGCGTAAAATCAAGAGCAAATAAATGTATGTAGCCACCAAACGCTGCGGCGGAAAAGCGGCCTCCGCGGGGCAGGTGAAGAAGAGTAGAGGTGTGCCCCGACCCTGTCGTTGGCAGGCTAATTCCGGCGTCGAAGATTAGATTTTGATGGCAGGTAGACACCTACATGCATGCGCTAGTTGTTCGAGATCGAAGTTTTTGTGCAGTGGATGCATATTTATCGATGGGTGTGGTCCGAGGAGGAAAGAGAGAGTCATCAATAATCATTTTGTTGTTGTGTGCGTGCGACACGTGGTGGAATAAACTCCGCGTAAGGTTGCAGCGGTGTGGCCCGAACCTTTCGTTGGTAGGCAAAATTGGTCGACACACAGCTATTCCGGCGTCGAGGGACTTGTCGATCGCACGTATCCAGAGTGAGTGCATGACTGTTCGGGAATAAAGATACACAGAACGCGCCTTGCACAAACCGCTCCTTCCATTCCTCTATGCGCGCGCGCGAAATAACAAGAACAAATACATTGATGCATATGTACGCCAAACGCGGCGGCGGAATAAGCAGCCTCCCTGGGGCAGGTGACAGAGGTGTGCCCCGACCCTGTCGTTGGCAAGCTAATCCCAGCCTCGCAGTCCCGTTGTAGATTGGAATTTGATGGCAGGTAGGCACCTACATGCACGCGCTAATTGCTCAGAAGTTATTGTACAATGGATTTGAATGGATTGACATTTATGGCTTGGCTGCGTTCGACGAGGAAAGAGAGAGTCATCAATCATCAACTTGATGTGTGCGTGCGACATGCGGCGGAATAAACTCCGCGTTAGGTTGCAGCGGTGTGGTCCGGACCTCCCGTTGGCAGGCAAAATTGTCCGACACACAGTTATTCCAGCGTCGAGGGACTTGTCAATTCAGCTGTAGATTGGACGGGGCTTCAATTTGGTGGAGACTAGGCAACGTTTGGGGTTAGGATTAGAGATTGGAGCAATTCAGTGCGGAAAGCATGCTCGTGTTTCGTGCTTGAGACGGCCGGTCAGCGCAACATCCAAACTTGAGCGCGGAGGCCCCAATCAAGCTGAAACTTGTTGAGGGTGTCTAACGTAGTGCAGGACGGCCGATGGTCACATCCCTCGCGCCTAGGGCATTCGGGTCAAAAAAGTGCGTGGTTCGGAGGTTCGGACTGAACGTGATCATTCGTTCATTCACATTTTTTTTTACCGTTCTGTGAGACCTTAGAGACCGTAACGGTCTCCTAGAGGAGCACTTGCCGTACCGTCTCTCGCGATGCTACAACCCGAAATAAATCTCTAGCGCCGCAGTGGCACACAGGACGCCAATACGGGTGGCCTTGCCAGGCAACGTAGAAGCGCATTTTGCGTCTGTACTAACAACCCTATTGTGCAACGGCAACTTTTGTGCTGCTTTATCTGCGCCTCTCTGTCACCTTCCTCCGCATGCACCCCGCCCGTGCCGTGCACGCTCAGGGGCCGAGTTATACGGAAAGGTACTGCGAGTGAATGCCGCGAAGCCCATGAAGCACAAGCTCGGGGCCCACACGGCAGGTGGTGTGACTGTTTACTCCCACGCGTTCCTTGTTGCAAGTTTTGCAGCTGTGGCGGAGAAGGCCCTTGATCTTAATTTTCTAGGCCCCGCGCTCACAACCGTCTGCATGCGACAACGTACTTCTGCGCGTCATCTGACACTGATGGGTGCCTTTTAGTATCACGGCACCTCTTCTGATCGACGCCGGCAGTCGTCTTGTTTTTTCATGCACGCCAGTGCGGAGCAGCGTTCGACACGACAATGTAGCAATGCAGAAAATCCATTCCGTGTAGGGATATCGACACGGACGCTTGTTCAACGCGCTTGCAGTGATACCATTGGCGTCAGCCGTTTCTGTTTTTGTTTTCTTCTGAACGGCCTTGACGATGTAACGCGCGGTGTGATCAGCCGACAAGACTCACATCTGGTTGCGGAGCGATCAGCCTCTCTTTTTAACACCCCCGTGTTCGACTTGTGGCTTTCTGCTTGATCTTCTCGCCGACAACAACAACATCACCCACCTACAACACCAGTATGGTCGGCTGACGACTGGTACAAGAATACACTGGTGGAGGGGGATGACACTGCGAAGCTGGCGGGGGACGAGCTAGAACCGGCAGACTCATTAGAGCCTACCGTATCAGATTAGACACTCGACTATAATACCATAAAACGAGGCAGATGTATGAGTCCCCACAAACGAAGCATGTCCGTAGCCGGTGCGAAATAGTTGTTTAGCGTCTGGTGTCGTCATTGAAATTGCGTTTATGGTGAGCGAAGCAGGCTCGGTTCCCCAGGGCACGGGGCTCAAAGCCAACGCCCGGTAGTTCCCACCCGGAATTTTTTTGCGTCCGGAAAGAAACCGGGTCGCGAAGCGACTGGAGCCCAGTGTGCTCGCTCACTTGTTTCAGCCTTGGACGTGTACTCCGATTTGTGCACGAGCACGGTGACCCCGCTGGTACCTTCGATTGCCGACGCCGCGGGCCAGATTCGTTTCGCGATTCAGGTAGTTTTATGGGTTTGTGCAGTTTGTTCCTTCTGGATGCATTCCGAGAAAGGGGACCTGGTGTTGAGCCTGCGCCTGCCCCGGACGTTCGACCAAGAAGATCGGAAGGTGTTGAGGGTTAAGGCCGAATATGGTACTCGATAGGCAGCACCCAAATCACAATCAGCATTACGCAGACCCCTGTTGTTTCAGAATCTAGTGATCGACTCTGTGGGCGTCTATCGCCTTTGACCAGGAGAAATGCTGTTTGTCCCATTCGATGGCAAGCAGATTGCTGTTGTTTTCTCAATGTTGTAGTGAAGGAGTTGTCTTGTGTTCAAAGACAAGCGTGGGGTCGTACCAGTCGAATAGGGAGGTTGCCAACCTTTGGTTTCTAACCAATGAATGCTTCACTTGCAGATGGAAGGAACGAGAGGTGAAAGCTTTGCTTGTTGGTAAGTGGAGAGGGCTCGAGTAGTGCTGTCTTCGTAGCAAACGGGCGGCACGAGGAAGGCATTTCGGGTGATGCCCCAACCAGCCCCATTGGAGGCCTGGCTTGTTTGCCCAGGAAATATGACTCGCTTGAGAGAAGGCCTGTCATCCGATGTCAAACACGACGCCTCGCTTGCCGGTGCCCTCGATAGAAACAGCTCAATTTTGGGCGAAGGTCTCAAGTAGAAACCGCTCAAATTTGAGCTATGGTGCTGGGTTGGCAGATGGGTTCTTCGTCATTTCCCTCAGGTGCTGGCCTTTCGTCGGAATGTGTTCTTTTCGCTGTGCATTCTGCAGCCCCCCTGCGTGATTGACGCAGGTTGACTGGGACGGTCGTACTTGTTGATATGTCCGTACTTGGGAGGAGAAGACACGCTTTAACTCTCTCTGTTGGACACCCGCGGGAGCGAGGAAAGGAAGGGAAGAAGTGGCCCTCCCGAATTCGGGGAACGGGGCCCACACATAGTAGCCTTTTTCAGGCATTCGCATGCTCCTGTCTACGTACCCCCCCCGTGCTGCTAGCAGATCTACCATGCTCGTATCCAGACACACGAACACCCTCCCCGGTTCGTCAAGCTATTGACAAACCATCAGTGGGGCATGGATACTCCAGATCTTCTTACGTTACTCATACAACAACGGGTGCAAGGGAAAAACTCGGCCATCCGGATCAAAAACCCTCGCCTACAAACTCAAAACATAAAAGAAACCGTCGCTATCACGAAGGATTCCAACGGCCGCACTATCAGGGCAGGACCAAGGCAGGACAGATTGGACAGGCCACGCTGATTACACACCCGAAGCAATTGGTCAAAAACCCTAAGCTGCCGCCGCGGGTGACGCCCCTGCCCAACGCTTCCTGCGTGACATACCATGGTCCGAGACGCGCCCAGTGCGAGAACAAAACAAAACAAACGCCACGAAAACGAGACCAGAACCCTACATCGGCAGGTTCATCAGAGCCTTCCGGTGGTACTCCAACTTGCCCCTACCAAGGACCTTGGTCAGCATATCGGCGTGCTG
>CACKRE030004915.1:102053-117240 GCA_902602495.3 Ectocarpus sp. CCAP 1310/34 | reverse complement strand
GGGGGGGGGGGGGGGGGGGGGGGGGGGGGGGGGGGGGGGGGGGGGGGGGGGGCGTGGAGCGCTGCAGTTTTCAGCGTAATATGACGTGTTGGTGTCGAGGATACCCGCTTGCTCGACTTGAGTGAAAGAGACCCTGCCAAGGTTTTCCATCTTCGATTCCACGTCTTTCGCCTTAGTGATGTCGCCGCTTGGGTCACGAAATCGCTCTTTGCGAAGAGCGCAATTGAGCACCATTCCAACTCACACCCCTCGCCTCTGCACCGCGGATGCGCCCCAAATCATACGACCTCCCCCCTCAATCGTGCAGGAGGCTCACAATGGTAGCACCACATGCTCCACCTTCCCACGCTATCATGGCTGACCTATGTCGCAAGGACCGAAGCACGTCGTGAAGGACTATTTTGACTGCAAGACGATGACATGCCGCAGCAATTGGCCAAGGACACCATCGCTTTTCTTTTTTCTGCGCTACGCTGTATTCACCAAGTGCGTCACCACGCGGGTGTGTATGGCAGAATGCGGGCCTCTGAAACAACATTAAAGATTTCCCCCCAATTTCTGCTTTGGCTATGATCCCCGACTCTAATTTGGTCACATGGTGTGATGTAATGTGACAGAAATCCTGCAACAAAAACTTGGACTGATTTTCTCTTAGCGCACGACCTCAAACGACGTTCACTCTTGGCGGTGACATCGCGGAACCAAACTGAGACAACGCACCAAGTCCTATGGCTCGACTCGTCGAGTTGACGAAATGCCGGCAGCTTGAGTGCAACGCAACGTTAAAAGCAACTCATTTTGAAAGGCCACACAGAAACCAAGACGATTTACAACGCACACGAGGTTAATGATTCTTGTTCTCCACTTCGCGCCACCATAGTCTCCCAGCTCATATAAGTTTCAATGACGAGGTCCGCGACCCTGCCTCCTGCCTCCGCACACATCAGCCCTCACCAATGCCCCGAGCATTTCACCTCGCATCAACGGCAACATGAGCGGAAACTTACAATATCCACGTCCTCGCACGCGCCATGGCGTGGAGGCCAGACGAACTATTTCTTTGCCCATGACATTCTCCACAACTGAAAAAGTTTGGCGAGGTTGGTGGCAAGTGAACCATCAATTTGGCCAAATTCGCGTGCTATTCCGCCGCCCGGTCAACGAAGCAACAAATTTCCTCCCATCAATAACACTCCCCAGCCTGTTCACCAACGCATCCGAGCATCGCATTTTGAACGGAAGTGTACAAGTTCAAACACTACTACCGTGTGGGTGACATGTTGTGGGGGGTGGTCATGTCTGACCCCAACTGCCTGCACTTTGTTGTGTCATCTTGCAGAACAACTGCATTACGGCCAGACACTCCATGACACTTTTGGTCCTTCAAAAAGCTGCGACCAAACGACGGTACGCCCGACGTTAACAGCTTGCGGCGGGGCCCTTGTTCTAACCGCTGCACGTTTGGCGCCCCCCCTGCGTGATTGACGCAGATTGATGGGAACGGTCGTACTTTCGTATGATGTGAGGTGCATCGTGCGGAGGGGAGGCGACGGGTGTGTTGTGCTCTGTTGCTGTTCTCTTGGCAGTGATCGCCATCGAGTGTGAAGCTCGGCATCACTGCGACGAGAGACAGCTATGCTACCCATTTGACCCGCTTGAAACCTTAGACCCTCTCACCCCTTTTTCGTCGCTTGGCAGCGACGTTGTAAAACAAGCCGATCACTTCGTGAGCTCGGCAACCGAGGTTACCGCTTTTTTCTCTATTTTTTTTTGCGGAAACCATGATGGTGGTCGAGTAGATCATGTTGTGCGGGTTCGGGAGCCCTCACTCCGCGCAAAGTGGATGATCTCACCACGTTGTATTAAATCGGTCAAACATCCTCAGGGCAGTTACACAGTGCTTACAACTATCTGAAGTGGAAGCACCAGAAAACAATTAAAGCGATACGCAGCTGTCATCCGTACGCAAGGAAGTAAGCTGGACAGTGCTAACACCAGACCCAGCATCACGAGCAACAGATGGGGAGCTACGACAAGAGGACACGAGACGCCCCACTCGCAAAACAAGCAATTGATTCATGTATGGCCACCTTTCGGTCGACGTACGCTCCAAGCTACCCAGAACAAACGGGAAACGATTGGCGGGGGAGCCGCCAGACAATACTCGGCAATTGCGAGAGCCAAATCAACAGCGGCCGGTCCGTCCTTGTAGTGTCCGATTGCTATTGCCCGGTTCACATCCTGCCGGCGGGAGTAACAGCGTATCAAGGATTGAGTAGGGAACTTGTCATTGCTCTCGGTTGTACTCAAGCACCTACGGAGACCAAGAGAGAACATCCTAGCTACAGGTGCAACAGGAGAGAGGACAAAAATCAGCACGCAACTCGAAAAAAGTGCGAACAAATACACCCACCTAGAAACCAAGCAGCGTGTTCGAGAGCAACGAGGCCGTGTGGTGCAAGAACAACTTCGAGTTAAATAGAGGGACAACCCTTTCGCACACAACGCCACTCCAAGCGACAATCCACACTCAGCTCTCTCCCACGGTGCCATCCTGGCACACCTGATTCTGTGCAATCTCTCCAGCCAACATGTTCACCATCGAAGCAACTCTGTGGCCACCACCTGGCACGAAGAATCAGACGGTTGTTTGTTGCTCCAAGAAAGGACACTGCTCTGACCTCTTCCTGAGGTAGAATTGAAGCCTTCAAAATGTTAGTCATGGGGAAAACAGGAAGAAGATGGCGCTTGTTCAGAGCACACCTATCGACAGGAACACGTGGGACCCCTTCGTCTTTCCAAGTATGCAGGAATAGCAGCCGGAGCTACATGCCCTTGAGAGAGCTCTAGTCCGTGAACAGCACCAAAAAGATGTTGAACGCGCGAGTTTTGCATTCCGAAGTGTCGCTACGCCGAAAATCAATGGATTACACTGCCGATGATGCGCACACGACAACACATTTGGGCGGAAAGTCTACTTGAAACGCCCGCGAGACATCTGAACGGCAAGGCCAGCCACGCACGACGACGTTCGTTCCCTCATAGGCTGTGCGACAACTTACATCATGAGGAGGGCACTGCAGTACCTGGCTCTCGCTCCCGGCAGGCGAAAGCATTCTCGGGGTATCTATCAACAAATGATTAACCGTGACGGTACTACATGTTTCTTGTTCGGCCGACACCGCTCAAACCCCACGTTGATTTCGCACTCATTTACGACTACAGTTGAGGCCCGCACTCAAGAACCCCCTATTTTGAGCGAGGCTCAGTTCTTATTGGCTGCCCCAACCCGAGCACGTGTTCTTATTGGCCATGTTCTTATTTCGCCGTCCCATTTTTCTCCAGCGAAATGTTCTTGATCGTATTTCAACACCAATTGGCCCTGTTGGCGTACGTTGTATGACGACGTACTTTGTTGGCGGCTGTCAACTGCACTCGGCGGAGTGTTTAGTCTATCNGGCCATGTTCTTATTTCGCCGTCCCATTTTTCTCCAGCGAAATGTTCTTGATCGTATTTCAACACCAATTGGCCCTGTTGGCGTACGTTGTATGACGACGTACTTTGTTGGCGGCTGTCAACTGCACTCGGCGGAGTGTTTAGTCTATCGTGTTTAGCATGAGGAACAATGCTGTTGTTTGGTACAAGAACACACCAAGGCATGCAGCAGCAACTGTCAACCATCTTGGTCCACAAGGGTGACGTTGATCCTGCGTACCCTCTCCGATCTACTAACGCTCTCAAGCAAAACCCAGGAGCCTACCGCCGCATCCAGATCTCCGGTGTACTTGGCTAAGGGCAGCTTCATCTTGCGCGTACTCTGGTCTAGCTCCAGCTGCACACAGTAGTCGTACAGGTGGCGAGTGTCTGGCTGAGATTGCTGAATGATCAACCCTCCAAACCACCCCATCCCCAGCCTAAAAACGAGCACTCCACGTCGCAAAAGTAATCTGTCAAGAGCAACGGGTGTAACTTCTTGAATGCGAAAGCCTGTCGGGACCTCCATTCGTTGCGTCTCGTCCTCCGGGTCTTGTGGGTCCATGCTGTCGTCGTCGTCGAGAAGAGCTAGCTCATCGGTCTGGGTTTGAGACGTGCCTGCGAACGGGGCACCGTGAAACACCACAAGAAGTATGGTGCCACGGCGAAACTCAACATGAACTCATCATATTCGCTCGTAGTCGTGAACGCTGAAACAGCACATCAGCAAAATCCAAGCAAATATCAACATGGACATCGTCATCAACAAGGAAATGACAAAGATTGGGTCTAGTGAAAATCAAACTTACCGCCGTCGTCTTCATCATCGCTGGAATCAGCGCCCTCCACGACCGCCTCACGTCCATCGCCCTCCTTCCCCCGCCCCTCAGGCTCATCGCTGCCGATCTCCAAACCTTCTTCGTCCTCGCTACAGTCTTCATCGTTTGCGAAGGTGTACGGCTTGTCCAAACCCTCCAAGGTGATCCGATCATTGCCTGAGCCGTCCACAGTCATGGCCATCCCGCACCTTTCGATAAGGTGGAATCGGAACGCATGTTGGCTGTTGAGTCTTGCCATGGCCGCTCCAATCCACTGAGTGATCAGTACCCGCCGATTAGAAGCTGTCAGCGCCGCGGTTTCCCACCTCCCGAGATTGTCCGACTGCTCGAGCCACATGTCCATCTGCCTCCCAGCTTCCACTTTGATAAATCGTCCGGCTCTTGCATCAACTGGCTGCACCTCGTTCGTGCACTCCGAAGGGCCATACTAGGCGAGAGTGCTGCACTCCTTCGCAAGATACTCCTTGAACTCGTCCGTCGTCTGCGCGAAAAATTTGTCCATGATAAGAATGGACATCGCCTTGGGAAGCTCACCCCGCCCGCGCATCAGGCCCTCGCGGTAGGACCTCTTAGCCCACTCCATACAGGACTTTTGGTCGGCCCAAGCGTTCTCCTGGAAAAACACGTCCACGTCTTGTGGTACGCGGCCTTCTCCACCGGCGAGATCCGCTTCCCCGTGCCTCGGAAAATCACCGAAATTCGCAAGGTCTTCTCACCCGGACCAAAGATGACTTGCATGGTGCACTGCCTTGTCTCTAGGCCAGGAAAGGGCTGTGAGATGGCGACACGCTTCGCACCTCGCTCCTCCCACGTATCTAGCAGCCCGTTTACGAATGCCAAAGGCACTTGATCCACATTCCAACGCTCCCAGAGCTGGAATTGACCAAACTTGGGAACTCTGGACTCCCTCTCTGCGACCGTCGTAATCGCCGATACGTCCGACTCATCGGGCGCCCTGTACCGTACCGGCTCTTGCAGGAGCTTGCGAAATCGTCGGTGGAAGCGCTGGATCGTTGGTAGGCGCTCCTCAACAGACTTGTTCTTGAGGTTGGTCCGACGTCTTTTGGACAGGTTGTGCCTCTTGGCCCTTTTTCGTGCCCACCTGAAGTATGCGCGGAACGCCGCCGCCCTTTGGTCCCCGGGATACATCTCTCGCACGAGCCTCCGGAACGTGATCGTCAGCCACAGGGTCGATACCTTCGACTTCCTCTTACGCCGCTCCACGAACATCTTGTAAAGCCTCTTTTCTGCCTCAGGAAACCACCGCTTAGGCTGCTGCTTGGCGAGGAGGCTCTTCTTTACGTCGTCTGCTGCCTCCGCGACTGTGGCCTTCTCGTCCTTGGCCCAACTCACGATGTTGCTGTAGTGAACCTTGAGACGATCCTCTAAGTACTGAGGAGGCGTGCGCTCCTCCTCCTTCCAGAGGTCCACGGCGTTGCCCTCGAGGATGCGCAGCTGGTTGACAGCATTGGCTTTGAACCTATCGTCGTATCGCCTGTGCTTGGGAGCTCCACGCGGTTCCTTGGTTTCGCGGTCCATAAAGCCGTCGCTTTCCAAGTCTAGATCGAGAAAGCGCTTCCGCTGGATGACCAACGAAGCCGCCCCCGTCGCATCATCGACCTTCACGTGCCAACAACGCCCAGGCCCGGCTTCTTCCCACGGCAGGACACTCCCTTCGAGATTCTTCCGTAGCATCCGCCGCAGCCGCACACCGTTGGACAGGTTTGCACTGCTGTGCTGCGTTCTCACGTGGATCCCAAGGCCTTGCTCGTTCACGAAGGTCATGGGACAGTGAGGGCAGGATCGGCGGGACTCCGGGGCCGGAGGCGGGAAGCTGATACCGGGTACGAACTTTTTCACTCCACCACGAGTCCGCTCAATCTGCTCGGTGCGATGGGAAAGGGCGAAATTGCCGTGTAGGGAATTCAACGAGCCATGTGACGTGTCAGTCGCTCTTAGTTGTGGCGCTGTTGAATTCAAACTGCCGTGGATGCCGCTGGCAAAAGTATCTATGCACTCTGAACGAATACTTCCTTGAAAAGATTATCGTGAATCACACGAGAGAGTGGGGAGGTGACGTCTGTTTCGTTTGGGTCACATTAGACTAATCTACTTTACCTTTTTTTTTCATGTTGTCTCTTGCTTTGACTATCGGGAATTAGTAAAAAAAAACACCTGTGCGCAATACAAAGCAACAGCGTGCGTCGGATACATATGTAACCGAACTCACCGGTTGTCCGCTGCCAATCTAGAACGCGTTGCAGATGTTGCCGCCTAAAGTGCCTTTCGCAGCTCTCTCCCTGGCTTGCTTCCCTCGATCCACCTTCCTCCTCGCGGTACCCGCTGCAGCAGCAGGTGGGTGCTGAGAAGGTGCAGCAGCACATCGTGCGCTGCTGGCATCTTGTTGGGATGACAAGGATAAGCGGGTGCTGCTGGTAATGCCCTGGATTTCACCATCAATCTGCGCGATCCACTCTCCTCCGTCGAAGATACCGTCCTGCTTCAACCCCCACGCGCTCTCGATGGCGTCCCACCGCTCCTTCGCAACGGAGTTTCCCGCCTTCACATACATGTGTTTTTTCGTCTCGAGGTGACAGTCAAGAATCAGGCGCCGTCCTTTCAACTCTGCAAGTTTGCCAAGATCTTTCAACAACCCATGGGATAAGGGACTGGACNCTCGATGGCGTCCCACCGCTCCTTCGCAACGGAGTTTCCCGCCTTCACATACATGTGTTTTTTCGTCTCGAGGTGACAGTCAAGAATCAGGCGCCGTCCTTTCAACTCTGCAAGTTTGCCAAGATCTTTCAACAACCCATGGGATAAGGGACTGGACAGGGACATGATCCCCCTGCACGGCAGGCAACTCGTGGCCCGCTGCACGTGCGTGGCCTGGCAGCCGCCAAGGGGGCGCGACGTGTACAGTGCCCACCCTCTCCTCTGCAAAAATTGCAGATTCGGAGGTGTATGTATGCACCCACCTTCGGCACACCTACCCCCCTGCCAAATCCAATACTTGGATCACCCCCCCGCCCGTCCCTCCCTCCCCGTTCGAATGTTCTTATCTCGCAGCTGCTGAATGTGTTCTTGTTCTTATCTTTAGCAGCAGTGGTACACCTCAGGCGTGCGTTCTTATTCTTAACTGCAGGTGCAATCTGAGCACGTGTGCTTACCGGCAAATTCATAATTTTTGTTTCTTTTTATGTAGCACCATAGACTTTTCTTATGTTTCATATTCGTAAGTGCGGGCCTCAACTGTATTTCCATAAAATGACATTCGTATACAATGTTGTACTGCTACCCATCGGCTGCGCACAAATTACATGAGGTATGCATCCCATTAGAATCAAAAACCAACCGGGCCCAATCGAAAAACAAATCAAGACCATGGAAGCGGTGGTGCAAAGCAATCCAGAATACCGACTCTCTGTCCTGTGTTCGCAGACAGCAATATTTACAAAAAAGCACCGCCACATTTGCTCAGATACCAACAGGATTACCATCATCGATTCGGCACATCTCTCCGCCCTCTCGTACCTCACAGAAAGTCAACCACCAAGCGAAACAAGCCATCAGCCTCCAGTCCGACTAGCCTGCCCACCAAATCCCTCCAGTCGACCATCATCTCATCTTCCGTCTTCTCACCACCCCCACCCGAATCCTCGCCGCTGACCCTCGCCACCTTAGCGGAGCAACTCGTGCTCCTGCTTCTTCCGTTGGCGATCTGCACCCTGGTCGGGGAGGAACGGCTCAGCACCAGCCACCCGCGGCGACGCCATGATCTGTCGGCTGGAGCGCTTTCCAGCGCTCGGCGAATGCGCTGGTTGTCAGCCGCGATTTCTTCGTCGCTGTCGCGGTTCTCTCCCGACGTTCCTATCACGTCTGCAGGGGTTCTCCACCAATGTTGGCGAGCTTCTCATCTGCTCCCCAACGCAGCAGAAGGTCCACACCAGTTACACTCGAACGCATGCAACCTGTGAGCAGTGGAGTCTCGTCGAGTTCCTCACGCACATTGACCTTCGCTCCACCCTCCAACAGGGCGCGGATCGTGCCGATGAGTGCTATCCGACGATATACGGCAAAATGCAGAGGCGTGGCGCAACTGTTGCTGGTGGTCTTCGCGTTGACATCAGCCCCAGCTTCCAAAGTACACGGTGACGGCAATATCGTGGTTGTCACTGACGGATATATTTTCAAAAGGAGTAGCACAGCAGTACAGGGCTGTCCATCCGCCCTCATCGGTGACGTCGACTGCACTGCTGTCTTCATCAAGGAAGGCTTTCACGATGGTCGCGTGACCGCTGTTTGCAGCAATGTCGAGTGGAGAATAGTTGTTGTTGCACGAATGCCGCGGTTGGCACCGGCAGCTGTTGATAGCAGCTTTTCGACACATCCGAGATGGTTGTTTTCTACCGCCATGAACAATGGCGTTCCACATTCAAAATCAGCCATGTCCTTGTCTGCGCCGCCCAGCACAAGCTCAGAGATACACAGAGTATGGCCCTCGGAAGCAGCCAGGAGTAGAGGAGTGTGGCCGAAATGCGTCTTTTCGCACCTACTTCGGCCCCATTCAGAACAAGGATACCTGCAACTCCGTGGTGCCCTCTGCTTTGGCAGCGAGGTGGAGTGGACTGGCATCCTCCCAATCACGTAGACTCGGGTCTGCCCCAGCGATCATGAGCGCCGTGCATAAGGCTTCAGCACCCCGCGCTGCCGAAACGTGGAGGGTTGACTCGTTTGTATTCCCGAAGCGGACGTTAACATCCCTCCTCGCCCCAGCCTCGAGTAAAGCCCGCACCATCGTGTCGCTATTGTTGCCGCATGCAGCCGCACCCAGCAGTGTTCGTCCATGACAACCCCTGCTAGCCTGCTTCACCGTCGGCATCAGTGTCCATTAACCGTGCGAAGAAATCCAGGTTTCCTCTGGCCGCAGCATGCTCCCGAGGTGCTCGAAGCCATTGCTTCCACTGCTCCGGAGTCGCCCCCTCCTTGACGAGTTTGAAGATCTCGATCTCGAAGCCGCACAGGTGGCCAGTGGGCACGGTTGTACGGGGGCGTTGTGTAACCTCCGGCCAACGAGGGGTTATTACATGGGATACCGTGGGGGGTTACAGGCCGACCGGGCATAACGTGCCGGGTTATGAAAGCGGTTATGCGCGGATTGGTGTGAAGGATGAGAGAAGAAAAAAATATGCGTGAGCTTTCCCATCCCTTCCATTGTATTCCACTCTACGGAATTGATTGACGCGTCAAGACTTGAGCGCTGTCCTTTCCGTTTCGGAGCGTACATCGTCTTGGGTTGCTCTCAACTGGATCGTTTTTGGTGTTAGTGTATGGAATTCACCCTCTCTCATGTTGCGATCTTCCGGGTGGGGTGATGCTGCAGGATCTAACTGCAGCGGGGCTGTCCTACCGCCAATGGGGGGCATGTTTACGGGTGCATGCACCAATACGATTGCCCGGAACCCCTATTGTGTTCAAGTCGATTGCCAGGGGCTGCGCAATATGCAATATATTGGTTGCCCATGTGGCCTGACTCGACACGCCATGGTTGCTGCACACCACCATCTACTGCACTCCGCTGCCTCTGCCTGTATGGCTCCCGTGCCTGTGCTTGGTTGGGCGTTGCCGTTCGCTCTGATAGGCCACGGGGTGTGTTTCCAGCTTGTCGCTTCGCCATTTGCCAGGATCGATCACAGAGGTAAAACAGCGGGAACGGCGGCAGGATTGCGATCGAAAACAAGTCGCTTGCGACACGTACGCGAGGCAGCCACAACGGTCAGGCCGGACAGCAGCGAGAGCAGCGGCTATGAGCAGGCGGGGGGAGACAAGCGTGGGGAGGCAGGGGAGGGTGGGATCGAGAAAGGAAAGAGCCCTGTGCTGATGGAATACTTCATCAGGTGGGAGAGCAAGCTTGCTGTGGTGCTTTCTATCGTGAACGGCAGTGTTTCCTTCGAGGCTGAGCTGTCACGTTCAGGCTGCATGTACATGGCGCACGGCGGTAGCCACCTGTACCACCGGGGAACGTTCCAGCAACGATCGTATGGCAGAAGATCTTCGATAGGGTAGGGCTGCGCTTGTTTTGGCATGCGCTTGTCGAAGGCCGATCAGATGCTCTCCCCCCAGAAGGACCGACCGTTCATGTTCTTGCTCGGCCTGGCGATTTTCAACATGATACAGCGGTGGTGGCCCGCACGAATAACCACCTCATCTTTCGCCTGCTGAAACCCCCCGCCTTGAGCACCGGCGCGCTTGCGTTCGCCCCTCTGCCGGTTTACCTCCGCAGACATGGCGTTGAATCGGCAGAGATAGTTCCGGCGGTCGAGTCTGACTACTACACCAGTGGCATCGAGAGAGCAAACGGCCTCGTTTTCGTGAAAACGGTCATCTTTCAGGCAAGAATTTTTCTGGGATCCAGCGATCCAGCTAACACGGGTGCCAATCAACTTCAACCGATTGAGCCCTTGGAGAAGGAGAGGTCTGGACCCTGTGGCGTTCGATGCTTCAGCAAACCTGTATGCAATGTCAATTCATGTTTATGATCTACTGTAGTACATCCAAATCCATGCACTGCGTTGTTGTTTCACGCAATGGTTGTGGTTGCATTGCTCTCTAAGTGCCGTAAGTTTGTAAGTTTGTAAAATTTGTTCCACAGACTACCGTCACGGAAGTAGGTATACAGGTAAATACACTTCGCGTTCTCCTGTGCACACAACAACACAAGGTGGAAGTACACCCGTACACACCAACTACATCTGGTTCGGCTAGTTCATTAGAGCGTGGCAGTCGTGTACGGCAGTACTTCTCCAACTTCCTGTACAAGTATTGTAGACGAAACAAGTGTCTGTTATTCTCCGCACAAGAACCCAAAGTCTGCGATGAGCGCTTGAACAGCAGTACGAGAGGGGGGCACCACGTGCTCCCTGTTTCACGCCCCGCGTGCCCTTTTTTTTTGTTAAATCGTGCCGGGAGATATGTAGACAGCCCAGGAATAACGGGGTATTCTGAAAAAGCAAACAATCCTTACCCCCGCCCCCACGCGTGCGCGCCGCACCTCCCGCTCGGCGACTGACAGGCGGATGGGAAACCGTTCGCCGCGGTGATGCGAGAAGACTTGGTGGCAGACCGAGGCAGCATGGCTCGCCACTTGAGGGTGGCAAGTCGGCAGGTTTGTCTATGGTGCTAAACTATGTGGCGCGTGCTCGAGACCCGACGCCTGTCGCCCAACTGTCGTTTGTTTTTCTTTTTCAACAACTTTTACGAAGTGATGGTACATACAGTCGCTCTTCGCGCTTTGACTCCCTCTCCCGAGATCCCTGAGTTGTGCACTTCACATCTCTCCATGTTCGGCAGTCTCGTATCTGGTATTCCCGTGTTTCTCTCAGCATAATTTCGTTCGCTTTCCTCGCATTTGCCAATTACTTTGTCCCCCCTTTCAGGTTACCCTGGCCAAAGCACCGTACGTGGAAGAGGTGACCGGCTTCCCCGTCGGCACGATTCCCCCCCTGGGGCATAGGACACGCGTGCCGACTCTCGTAGATGCGGAGCTCCTCAAGTACTCCACCATCGTCGGGGGCGCGGGATGCCCGTGAGTAGCCTGGGGGGCAGAGGGGTTCCAGTTGTGGACCCGTCGAACTACCGTAGGTTGCATGACGTAAGATACCACACCCCCCGGAAGGATGTGCAAAGCTTCATTACTTCTCGGCAAAGAGGATACCAAAACCAAATGATACGTTTTCGGAAGCTCTCGACGAAACGAATCCAATGCCACACGTTTCGGCACGGCCACTGGCTGTGCTGCAGAGTAAATGAGAGATAAAATCGATCCTGCGGGTGTGGTATCTTGTGCGCCCTATCGCACTACTACGGCTGTATACACAGTTTGCTTTTCTTGACAATTTTTGTTTGTTCAAGAGTATTGGGAGAGCTCAAGTGCCGGTGGCTGTTGCCTCCAGGGCTCGCCTTCCGTGGCCGTGTGCTCTGCTCGCTTTCGGCTTTTGTCTTGTTTTTTGCGGGAAGCAGCCCTGAGGTGGCGGATTTTTTTCGTGCGCTCAGCACTGCTGTTCACCTGTGTGCGTTGTATGGCTTCGGTCGAGGTCGCGAAATAATCGAGCAGCGGCTCAGTGTCATCATACATGTATCCGGCTCGAAGATTCGCCGCGTTGCCGCACAGACCGCAGTCGTCGACGCCTCATCTGGAAACCCTGTCGCCGTTTGGTGATGCTCTCCCTCTCCGCGCCCACGGCCCCGCTTCCCGCCGGTCCGTCATCCCTGTTTATTCTCCCAGAGGCTTCGACTCGCGGCTATCCGTGGAGGACCTCCTCAAGGCCACCGGGGCCTCCATAATCCCGCTGGCTAGGCCGCGAAGCCTAGGGTTGGCAAGCGCGGCGGGCGGTGGTGGGGGTGGTCCCATCGCGAAGGCGCCAATGCTGAGCTGGTACTCGTCTACGGCAACGATCCCGACGGGCGGGTTCCCGTCCAGCGCCGGCGACACGGGGGGGTACGGCAGCGGAGGTGATGCGAACGGGGGTGCATCTTTCCGTGGCAAAGGGTACCCACGGTATGTTGCCGAGGATGGCTATGACGAGCGAGGGCGCCGGCAGGCTCGAGAGGACGACGTTTTCGAGCCCTCCGCGGCGGCAACGGCGGCGGCTGCAGCCGAGCGCATGGAGGGGGCGGACCTGAACATACACTCTGGGACCGATGTCACGAGGAGGAGCAGTGGCGGCAGCGGTGACGGCGGTGGCTTGCTCGTTGGGGGGGGCGGGGGGGGGAGTGATGCCCCGGGAGCGTCGGCTGGAGCGGGAGCGGCGGTTAATCCGGAGGTTGAGGCCAGACTCCGGGTCATATCGGCAGCGATGCATGCTGTTTTGGCGGCGTTGTCGGCCCTCTCTGCACTTCCGGAAAGCGGTGGCGGCGGTTTACAGGGTAGTGTTACCACTAACAGCCACGGCGGAGGAAACGTTGAGGGGGCGGCGGCTTCCGCGGCCGTGTGTGATGGTAGAACTTCATTGGTCGATGGAGACCCCATGGGTGTAGGCTACCCTCACGTCGACGACTGCGGGGGCCGAGCGCAAAGTCACAACGGTAGCGTGGCCAGTGCTAGCGCCGTCGCCGTGGCTGCCGCCTCGGCACCGCCACCCGGTGCCCGGGATGGTGCCTCCGTCGCGGCCAAGAACGCCGGGCCACAGCACTCGAGAGTGGAGTCGGTGGTGGAAGATGGAGCGCCTCCGCATAACAACAAGGGCGAGGAAGGTATGAGACAGGGAGCACCAGCGTCAGCGGGTACCCCCGCCGGTATATCAGGGGCTGTGTCGGCGCCTGAAGTGGGAGGCGCTGGGGCGGCGGCGGCGGTGTACGGCCGGGAGCTTGCGCGAGCGGCGGGCACCCCAACGGTGGACGCTATCGGCGGCGACGTGCACCTCGTGGCAACCGTAGCCGGGAAGCGGTCTCTCACGCGGCTGCTTCACTTCGTTGACCTGGTGAGAGCGGGGGGGCGGAAAGAACGGGACTTAAAACGTTAAATGCGTAGGAAGGCAGAGGTAGATGCTTGGAATAGAGAGAGTTTCGACACAAGTAGCAGATACGAAACGTTGGCTCTGCGTTGGCTTCCTCGAAAACCTCCTGTAAACAATACCGAGGCGACGCTCGTGATCGTCCTTGTAAAATAACTTGCCTGCGTGACAAGGTCCCTCCTGCAACCGAAGCGACTCCTGTGGCGAATCAGACCTGCCTTGTAAGGAAGGCGTGGATGGTGCCGGGAAATACTCCCGACCGTCCTCCCACCCCAGTAAAGGTCAGTTTTGTGTTGTGTTTTTTCGTGTTCGTCATGGTCGTTTATTGCTTGCCGTATACAGGCGCAAGCGGGTATGGCATAGGTATGCCGGTCTTGCCGTTGCTATCGTTGTTGGTATTGTCGTTGTCACGTCAAGACTCTGTTGGCCCTTTTCGAGACGTTTCCCCCGTCCCGCTTTCATACTGGCCCTAGCGGAAAGAGACAACTTGAGTGATCTCAAGCTTCTCACAAATGTGTACTGCGCGAACAGTTCACCAGCAGATGATCTGGATAGTGTCAACTTCGGCGGTATTCCAGATATTTTATTGCGCCCTTGCCACAAGTTGTGCTAATGGTGCACGCGATGCATGAATGCGCCCGATGGTTGTGCCGACTTTTTGCGATTGGTTGCCTTTCATGTGTGTGCTTCTTGTTTCCTGGCATGGTGGAGGTACACAGAGGGGGGGGGTTCTGGAACATGCTCCAGGCACTGGTATCCTCGAACCCCTTGTCTTGTGGGCCTCGTTGTCTGGTGCTTCTTTGTTTTTTCCCGCCAGGTCCAGCTGATTATGGGCAAGACGCTCGTTGACCGGTTGGGACAGCAGGAGGCGCTCGTGGCCATGCGGGGGGTGAAGAGAGGACAGGTACGTCGCGAGGGGAGCCGGCGAGACTGAGAACCAATAGGTCGCCGGGCTGTCAATGACTACGTACGAGGGAGATTGAATGCTGGAGTCTTTGAGTATAATGGAATTGAGTTGCTTTGTGCCGGGAGGTTGGCTACAAGCGAAAGCTGATTCTTCTGCAGTGTTTGGCCCACTTTCTCTTTCTTTCTCTCTTTCTCTCACTTTCTCCATATCTCTCTGTATCGTTCTCTTTTCTCCCTCTTCACCTCTCCCCCCTTCTCCCTACTCGTGGCTATGAGCCGCCTACATGCGAACACACATTCTACACCAACTCAACGATCATCACACACCTCCGAAACACCCCGCCGACGACAGCAACACAACCACTACCAAAATAACAACCGCCTGCGCCCCCAACGCGATCATCACCCCCCCCCCCCCCCCCCCCCCCCCCCCCCCCCCCCCCCCCCCCCCCCCC
>CACKRE030004915.1:52589-63988 GCA_902602495.3 Ectocarpus sp. CCAP 1310/34 | reverse complement strand
CTTGTTTTACAACGTCGTTGCCAAGCGACGAAAACCCAACCCCGATGGCAAACACCGGGAACCCATCCAGCGGGGGTTGAGATATACAGTAGTACCTGGACTATTGGATTGAGCCGTCTTGAGGTCGAGGTGGTTCGATACCCTGACATAGAACGATGGTTGTGATAATTCGCTTTCTCTGTCGCGAGTAGAGTTTCCTGAAGTAGTGATTATCCGTTCTTGATTATGTGGCGAAGAAGTGCCAAGCGTAGCCGAAGTCTCGGCTTAGCTTGTTCAAAAAAGGTGGAAGGCGAGAGAGAGTGGGGCGTGGGGCGCCTTCGCCGCCATCTCCCCATCTCCAACATGTACATGAATGGCAACGGCATTCTGCGAATCTTTCCTGGCAAATGTTTTCGGACGATAGGACATCGTTCATGTAGTCCGGCGATCGTTGCTACTCACATGTACAGTATTACCTCTCGGAAGATACTCATATCCTGGTTTCCACACTTGTGATGTTATCGGAGCTTCTATCGGCGAACTACTGTAGAGGCAGATGACTTGACGTGTGGTCAATGGTTAACGTGACCACGTGTTGCAAGCAGCCCGTGAGTGTTATCGCTGTTCCCTCGCTACCCCACGGGAAGAGGTAGAGAGAGGGACGTTATGCTACCGAGGGCGCGGGAGCGTGGGTGAAGACAACGCGAGTGCGATTTTGAGATCTTGATAACTCAGTGTACGTGTGAGGATTGAGCAAAACTCGAACACGGTGCATGGAGTGGGTGTGCACATGTAGACTACACCACGCGGTGCCACTCCTCTACTACTCTGCGTTGTATCCACCCCCACCCTTACCTTACACCCCCTCTTCGCGCTCCTGTCGTTCTTGTGCCAAACCTGCGCTAAGCAGTTTCGCAAGGAGGGAAAGGTGCTCTTCAAGACGATGCTCCGAGGGTGGCAACCTGGAGACCTCTCGCTCGTCGCCGACTCAGTCCTGAGGCTGTGTCACACTAAGGGTGGTTTCGTCAAACATTCCTCATGCAAGGCACGTGCTGTGCGATGAAGAATGAGAGCAAGTGATTCTAAACTTTTCGTATTGCTCTCGTGTTTTTCGCAGTTAACGGCGCGATAAAGAGATTGTCGATGAACGAGGTGTTATAGTCGACACGGAAGTCTATTTTTCTCTGATAAACATATTTTCGTTGCACTGTCGACGAATGAAGGACTCGTCATGTTCCCAAGTCGGCTCATTTCCGCCGTCGTCCCCCCCCGGAGAAAATACCTACGTTTTCGTTCTTTTCCCACTTACTTGCATTTTCTAGCGGGTATTCATACATGACGATAACGATGACAAGGACAATGCACCGCTACTACCCCAGGAACAACCATTGGACCGGTCTTCGGAGGTGGTTAGACTCTCCGAGCAAGACGTGGGGAAGGCCGGCAACGGACGGTTCATGTTCCGCGTTGTGAGCGGGGATCCTCGCGGGAAGACCAACACAATGGTGGGTGCAGCTCCTCCCCATGAGAATAGCTCCCATGGATATGTTGTCGTGCACGATAACAAAGGTTCATCTCGTCTAAGGCGGAAACGTACACCACTCTGTCTGCGCCCGAAGGGGAGACCGGGAGCGGAGAGAGAGATAGTGATTTCCCCCTCGTCGTTGCATTTGTTAGTAGTGTGGTCAGGGGTTATGCCAACGGTCAAGATGAAGCACCGGCTTGTTGAAATAGTCTTTGTTCGGAACCAGGTGCACGCATGCTTTCCTTTGTATCCGTTGTTTCCAAGAGCATGGAACGATCAATGACGCGCTTCATTCTGTGTGCGTTGACTAGATCGCTTCCCGCGCGAACTTGGTTCCCGTCTCGTCTCCTGACGATCTCGTCGAGGGTTGCACGACGATAGCGTGGCCAATGCTGCGTCGATTGCTGCCGGCTGCTCCCATCTCGCACATTGTTTACCTTCGCCGCCACCCCGGACACCGCCACAGTGTGCCGTGGTGCGGACGGGTTATCTTAATGGTTGGTCGAATGTCGTCTCCATCAATCCGGCTAACGTGCTTTTGGGCATGTTTTGCGGTCAACGAAATGCAGTGGACGCTGGATGCGGAGAGCCAGTCGGAGTTGGACGCATGGGTTTCTATCTTGACAGGGGCAATCATCGCCCAAGGACCTACCGGTGACGAGGAAACAAATCGTTTCGACGTAAGTAATCGTTGAAGGCTGTTGTTTTGGTGGTGGCGGGTGTGGTCGGGGGAGGCGGGGAAGGGTTTTCGTAAACATTTTTTGTCATCGTTGTTGTGGTCATGGTTTTGGTGTTTTTTTTTATGGTGTTGCGATGTTGGTGGTCACCGCGATGGCTAATGTTCCCATCGTGACCGTAGCATCGTTACGGTGTCGAGACGGCACTTGCCATGGTGGCACCTACAACCATCCATTATAGTGCAAAGACCAGACGCCCTAATACCTCAAGCGCACCCTTTCCCGGATCCATCGTCCGGTCCAGTCCACCGACAACTGCCCACACCTTTGATGCGACACCCGTCAACACGTGCAGGGCGCTCCGCTCGCACAAAACCTTGGCGATTCGTCCGTCACCTCATCGAACCTGGGGTCAGATACCCCGGACGCCTCGCCCGCCTTCCGTGGCCACGTCATATCGCCCGGGGACTACCCCCTACAAACTGGGCAGTTCTTGTCAACCGCACCGCTGGTGGACTCGACCAACGTAGAGATTACTGAGATCGGCGATGTCATCCTTCGGGCAGGGGGTTTTCCCGCGTTCTCCGGAGATAAGCCGCCCCTGTGGGCATACCGCGCCACGGGTTCCACCGGGGACAAGGCCGACGGGGGGCTGGGGTGCGTCTTCGAGTCTTGGTGGCGGAGGATGGTCAAAGGCACTGACGAAGATGTACACCTCTATGTAAAGAACGGGAGGTGGAGGGTTGGCCGGGGCCGGCTCTGCACGATGGGCCAGAGCCCGAGGCCGCACGGCAGCTGGAGGGCCAACTTGCCGTGGGATGCACAAGGGCAAGCCATCAAGACCGCTGGACTTGAGCTTCGAGACCGCGCGCTGGTGCTGGTCACCCCCCACGGGGAAATTTTGTGGAGCTCTGCGTTGCCCGCGTCATCGGAGGATAGAGGCGTAGAGGGTTGATTGGGGGGAGGGAGTCATTAAGTCATGCGGCATGNGGGGGGGGGGGGGGGGGGGGGGGGGGGGGGGGGGGGGGGGGGGGTTAGGGACAGAGCATACTTCGCTCTCAACACACGAACTTGTACGACCTTTTGTGTTGTCGGCGGTATTGCCCACTGCCGCGTGTTCGTGCACCATCAAGGACTCCTATATCAATATTGTAGCCATCGCTTGACGGATGAAGCACGTTGGGCTCGTGGATGACCAGCCTTCACGGCTGGTCCGGATTGTGGATGGCAGGCTCCGCGGCGGCTACGCCCCCTCTCCTTGTTTGTTGGCTGCCCGACATGCTGGACGACTTTCCAGCAGAACAACGTGTGCGTATGCCTCGATGTCGACGTTGCACGTTTGACAGTGCGCTACCCATGTCAACGAAGGGGACGTCATTCGCCAGCTCCTCCTTGAGAAAGTTGTTTTATCCACACATACCATCCTTAGTTCACGGCAAAGCGCCGAGTTCGCCTACAATGACGAAAAGAAAAGCTTGCAACTTTTTCAACTACAGCACGCAGAGGGCACCATCTCCTGACTACTCTATTGTCGCCAGTGAACCTTGTTACCACACCGGCCAAATCAAGCGCGGAAGGATGTTGAACATCCGCGAGCTGTTCTGGATGTACACGACAACAATCTCCTGACCAATAAATGCAAGAATGCCAGACTCGTCGAAGGCAACCCCGTACTCCTCGGCCAGGCCAAGAGCTAAGCAGCTCCGCGGACATGGACGCGAGATGCACTCAGCAAGCAGGCGGTAAGGACCGCGAAAGGAGCTTTCGAACCAGGGTGTGCTCCCGGACAATCTCTGCGATGTGCTCCGGAGGACTGGTGTCCTCCGCCGCGACAAGGAGGGTGCAGAAACCACAATTAAACGGCGGCAAGGGTCATGCATGTGGGTTCTTGTCGGCGAGGGCCCGACGCTTTTCGAATGAGTCCTCCCCGCCTCAAAAGACAGGCTAGCAACCTGCTGCACCGGAATTAGCGAACTCTCATGGATATTTTCCCCAGATCGGTGTGTTGCTCGATGGCCGACATCCATGCTGCTGGTTTGAGCGAACACAATTAATTCTGGCCGGTATGAAAATGGCGTTCCGTCGAGTATTTCCCCCGTCTTGCCTTTTCCGGCCAACACTTCGTCCTACCACCGGATCGGGCGCAGTGAGTCCAGCTCTTCCTTCAGGATAAGACCGATGAAGACGGCGAGTTCAAGGGCTTGACAAATCTTCGATCGCACCGGTACTGACGAAGGTGAAAGCACTCCAGAACCTTCTTTGTGCTGCAGTGTTGGTTTTTCGGCGTAGCCGAGGAAACGAAGCAGAGAGCGGGCTAGAATACAAGGTACAGGGAGGGAACAACGCTCGTTGTGCCGTTAGTTGGGAAGCAGAAATATGCGCTTACGTCAGTAGCACACGAAGGCGGAAACACAAGGATCACAACACCTTCAGCGCCAGGGAACGGACGTACACGCAAAGAAGAATCGGTGTTCTTTCTTTTTATTTTTTCAGTTGATGCAGTGCAGCCCATACAATAAACGTTGTGCCGTCGCCTCGGCTGCGCTGACCGACCCCACTACAGCAACGACCGCGACGACAAAAAAAATCGTGGGCACGCATCGCTCGCACGTGGCACCATCTTGGCACAGTGGAAGAAATACGTGGACAGTCGGAAACAAATTCTCCATTGTTTGCCAACTGCACTAGACTATGTTCGTGCGTGGAGGTAGATTAGTCAGATTGTACCAAATCACTGGCGGTTTCTTGTACCGCAGATGGGATTGCCTTGAGGGGCGGCTAGGAGAGACCTTGAGATACGAGTTGCGGGCCCCCTTTTCGACTGGCTTTGGGCCTGGCACTCTTCCTCCCTCCTTCTCCCTCATGTCCCCCTACGATAATACATGCCGTTAACAACACTCTTTGGACTCTGGAGGTCACACAACAAGGGCATACCAACATTCTAGAAATGCATCCTCCGGAGGAGCCCGATGATCTTCAGAGCTCAGCTGTGGTGAGAAGCAGCAGCAGGAGCGTTGTGCGTGATCCCGTGGTAAGGACATTACTGAGTGACACGACGCGCAAGTTTTGACTAGGGTTTCGAGTTGAGGCGAGAACCAGGGGTGTAGGAGATGATGGGCAGGCTGCCATCGCTTCTGCAGGCCAAGTCGGGTGGGCGAGGCCAGGATTAGTCGGGCCGTGCTGCGAGAGGCACGGCAGGTGCGGCGGGATTTGTGTGTTCCACCGAGCAGCCACCAAGACCTGCGTGGTCGTCAGGGAGGGCGACACTGCGGGAGGAGAGAGCAGCAGTAGGCCGGACGTGGATGGCGCCCTGGTGCGGGCTGTTGAGGTCCCTGCTGAAGGTGTGTTTGGTGCATTCCAGTACACCAACTCTCTCCGTCTGTTGTAGAAGTTGTGGCAGAGCTGTTGCACAGCAGAGTTGCTACCGCTGGGGGCACTAGCGAAAGTGTCCCAGCGACCGACTTATCCACTCAGGAGGGGTCGGACGAAGTTAGGCGGCGCCAAGAGGATGCTGTCGACGGTGGGGATGCTGTGTAGTGCATGTCCACCAGGAGTCCCAACGGGGGCTCCATAGAGCGGGAGCACGGAGGCTGCCGCTCGCCCGCAGGTGCGGGTCGTGGGAGCAGAGGAGAGTATCCGCTACTCCCGAGCCGGTTGCTATATCGGTTTGTCCCCATTAAAAGGGCGTGTAGGAGGGGGCACGCGGAGGCGGTGGAGTTCTGCCGCCTGCACCCCAGCAGCATGGAAGGAACACAAGACCGGGAGATGGCCTGGAGGTATACAACACCAATGTCTGCTGGGGCGGGTCTGGAGACAAGGCCGGAGCGGGAATGCCCGCGGGTTGTACCCGCAAGGTATGTGGCCCGCGAACACGGGTGGAGAACACTCGTGTACACTTGAGAGTAGTGTGTGCTCTCTTGTGTTTATCCCCATTAAGGAGCGTGTAGGAGGGGGCACGCGAACCCAACCCGTCGTGTGTGCGGGGAAGGGTACCAGAAAAATCTTGCTGGCCCCGATGGATATGCGGGGAGAGAAGTGCTTCCTGGCCCCGATGGATAGGCGGGGTATCACGGGAGTTGTGTGAGAAGTGCTGGAGTATTTGGCCACACCCAGCAGCACGGCAGTGGCCGTGGCTGCCTTCTACCAAGAGCGGGAAGGGGGCAGCGAACATCAAGGCGCGTGGGGTACCGCGTGCACTCTACATCATCAGCTGGCGGGGCCCGGAAATACGTAGCTGTGGGATGGTGGAGTTCAAAGACACGAGAAAGCCGTCGTGTGCCTGTCTGCTACACCGCTACACCGAGGAACGTCGGGACGCCGAGGGACGTCGGGTGTGGGCGGGTGGGGAGGGAAGCAAAACGGACCAGCCGCGCGGTGGATTTCCGCGGGCACTATCTTCATTTTGGTTGGTACCGGAATGTGTTTTATTTTGTTTTTTTTTTTGATTCTTTTGTATGTGGCGTTTAGCAGTAAAGGGCGATAACTTGTATTGCACGTGAATAGTCGCAAGTGAGGCGCTGTTGCGGACTTGCATAGATCGCTGTTAATTGCTTGTTGCAATCCATGGGTGTTTCCGCCGCCACATGCTCGAGTTTCACGCGTCACCGCTTGTTTTGTGTTCCCTGTGTGGCCTGTGTGGTTGCAGAATAAGGGAGGGTGGCGCCGTGCGTGGTTTTTTTTGTTTTGGAGAGTGTAATGCTCGGAGAGTTTTGCGCCCGGTCTGCAGATATTCTGCAACGTGACAGAGTTATGGTCGTCCTCTCATGATTGAGGTGGAACTATTTCGATCTTGCAGTTATTGGATGACGGAGGGCGTTGCCTCTTGGGTGTTGTTGGACTCTATTTACGGGAGGAGTTTGGTCGTGTTTCCACGATGTTGCATGTACCATGTGTCTGATTTGTTGATTGAATGCTGGACGATCGCCACGTGTATGTGCTTCTAGGCAACCAAGTGACTGCGTAGTCTGGTGAAGAAGACCATGTAACGAGTAAGGATACGCCGGGAGTTCGAATCTCACCAGGCGTCGCCTTTGTTCAAGGAATGAAGAAAGGAAAGCGCCTTTCCGAGAAGGGGAAAGCGACGCGCGTTGTTTGGCACACTAGAGAGGGCGTATGAAGTCGTCCCCAACTACTAGGCATGTGTTGCGTAAGGAAGGGCATACGGCGTGTAGACTATCAGTGTTATTCGAGGAGCGGACAATGGATATCAGGTGCATTGTAGGTGGCTAGTTTGGCCAAGTTTGTCGCACGACCTCACCAGAAGGGTAGGGGCGTGCTTGATGATTTGTTTTTGTGCTGCGAAGGGAGGACCTTGGCGAGTCAGCCGAGCGTGGCGTGAGAGCGAGCCGGGGGCGGTGGTAGACATTGTCTTGCCTTGATGTTGCAGTACGGCCGTTGGAATCTTTCATGATATGAACGGCGTGAAGGCGTTGAGATTTGTAAGTTGTTTTGATCCGATGGCGGGTTTCCCCTTGTTTCTGATTTGCGTTGTTTTAGGTGCTTTTCCGATGTGCTCTTCGAAGCAGGAGTGGTGGTTATTCACTGGCGTAAAGAACCAAGGGAGGGTGTTTGTGCGTGGAGGTAGATTAGTCGGATTGTACCAAATCACTGGCGGTTCGTGTACCGCAGATGGGATTGCCTTGAGGGGCGGCTACGAGAGACCTTGAGATACGAGTTGCGGGCCCCCTTTTCGACTGGCTTTGGGTCTGGCACTCTTCCTCCCTCCTTCTCCCTCATGCCCCCCTACGATAATACATGCCGTTAACAGCACTCTTTGGACTCTGGAGGTCACACAACAAGGGCATACCAACAGACTATACACGTTGCTGTGAACCGACACAAGGGTTGTTTGAAACCGTTCTACTGCTGTGCAGGCAAAAAGTCCTGACTTTGAGCAAGCTCCATATTGCTTGATTTGGCCTACTGATAATGAGTTTGTCTCAGTGTGTTCATGTAGTTTTCCATGTAGTAAGGGGGAATCAGCATTACGGTGCAAGCCCGGCGGTGAATACACCTCGGCCTACACGAAGTTTGGGTAAGTGGATAAGACCATGCGAGCTTCTTGTCTTGGTGCTCACAAAGACGTCAAGCAAGAAGGCATGGTAAGGGCCTTCCCTTCCTTACCAGACGTTGCTTCCACGCCCCCCAACTAAATAAACGGGAGAGCTCTTTGTTGGGATTTTCATTCTGTAGTCAAACAGTCAATAGCTTAGACCGGAAAAACGCCTCCCACATATCCAGTTTATTATGGTGTGAGGACGCTTCATGCGTGAGGAGCTCCGAACATATGATGTAAATCAACCAGTCACGCGGGTGGTAAACTTCGTACACCCATGTTGAAACGCACGCTGTACCGCATTGTTTCGTAGTGATTTTCTGTTGATGTTGTCAATCTCATTAGTGTTGGTGTTGGGGTCATCATCGTTTCTAGTGAGTGTTTTGCAGTGACTACCAGTCATGTCAGCGGGGTGCTCGTTGGTGGTCGACTCAAACGAGTGACATTACTCGTCGGGAATACTGACCGTTTCGGGCATGTCGTGTGGACTGTCTTTGTACTTCAGTGGTCCCCCAGAACTCATATTCGCCTAGTTTGGCAGGACCCTCCGTCCTGCCACGCGGGTTAGCTTGTTATCAACTTCAGGCACATGAATTCGTCGATTGCGTTGATGGTACCTGACCAAGAGGAGAAAACCCGTGAAGACCACATCGGGTCGATGAACGACGGAAACGATCAATTTGAAAGTTTCCCATGGGATACCTGACAATTGGGTATTGTTTGAGCTTCCACGGAGCAAACTGCATCTCTTACGTAACGTTATCTTCTAGAGCTTCCCACTAACAGAGGAGCACCAAGTGGCTTGTTCCCACCGACACGCTGGCTACTGTTGGTGGTGATGATGGCACCGTTTGGTTTCTAAATTTTCTTGACAATAGACTGCCGAATGATTCCTTCTGATTCATCTCTAGATGAGATGGCCTTTTAACCATATTCAAGAAGATGACAAACAATGAGCGATAGAGACAGCAAAATGGCGAACCGGTGAAGAGGAGAGAAATAGCGCGCATGTTCGTACTTGGTCGCACACTTTGGACGTATGCAGCATGGTGGGGAACCGGCGTCCGTATGCGCTTTCGTCGTACTATGATCTACTGGCTCTACGGTTGATCGTGTTGGTAACTCACCCGGCCCGGACACATTTTCATTAGTAAACCACCTCTGAAATGAACGTGATGGCCGTGGTTGCTGCCACACCGACTGTAAGAGTCGATTTTTTGCGACGTATATCGAGAAGCCCAAAAGAGCGATCAAGACAGGAAGATGACAGGCGAACCGGCCAATCAAAAGGACCGACACATTGGGACAGCGCGCATGGCGGCACACTTCTGGCGCAACATGGAACTTGTTTGCTCGTCGACTCAAGGTATGCGCTCTCGTCGTATCATGTTTTTTTGCCACTACGTCGCGTTGGAAGCTCACTCGGCCCACACGAACTTTGATTTACTAAGGGCCACCTTCGATGAACATTATTTTTTCCGTTGGTCGCTGGCAAAAGCGGACATTGAGATTCGATTTTCGTCGACATTCTGAAATTGTGAGATGAGTTTTCATTGTTACTCTATCCCGGACTCTTGTCTGTAGAAGAGGCGAATATTTGTTGAGTTCTTCACAGAAAAATGCTTCCTGTGGTCCACCACAACAGCTCACTTTGGAAAAGCTCATTTACACCGCCAAAATAGATCATGTGGCCATGAGACTGCCTAGAGATGCCCAACGTGTTATTATTAGTAAGACTATTGGGAAAACACACGACTTCTTCGGCCACCGCGGAAACGGCAGCAGCGCCTACTGAACCACTGGTGTGTGGCATCTGTTTAGGGTATGTCAGCGAACCGTATGTGGACCTCGTTAGCTGCGGTCATGCGATGTGTGTGGGCTGCTATGCGAGGGCATGCGTGCGGGAAGTGGGCGATACCCTCCACTGTCCCATGTGCCGTATAGTTTCATGCCGGTACTGGATGTTGACCTGCTCCTCGTCGTACCGCTCCCGCACCAGCGAGTTGGACACGTAGTCCACATATGATCTCCGCCAGCAGCGCTTGCTCGGCGTCTGGCTCGGCGTCTGGACCCGGCGGCTCCACGGGGCCTTGCAGCTCCCGGGTCTCCCTTCTTGTGCGGCCGCGCTCGAGCCCGTGGCGCAGCGGTCCTTCCTTCGAGGCGCCCCAGAGGAGCCGACGCTCTTCGCGGCCCGGCGGGTAGCGGCTGTCGGCGGGATCAAACTTGTACTCCTCGAGTTGCTCGGAGTCTTCGCCGGGTTCGCTGCCGCCGCCACCGCCATCTCCAGAGGCGCCGGGCTCACTGCCGCTGGCGCCGCCGCCGTCGTCGTCGCCGGCGGCGTTGCTGCTGCTGGTGTCGCTGTTGCTGCTGCTGCTGCTGCTGCTGCTGCTGCTGCTGCTGCTGCTGCTGCTGCTGCTGCTGCTGCTGCTGCTGCTGCTGCTGCTGCTGCTGCTGCTGCTGCTGCTGCTGCTGCTGCTGCTGCTGCTGCTGCTGCTGCTGCTGCTGCTGCTGCTGCTGCTGCTGCTGCTGCTGCTGCTGCTGCTGCTGCTGCTGCTGCTGCTGCTGCTGCTGCTGCTGCTGCTGCTGCTGCTGCTGCTGCTGCTGCTGCTGCTGCTGCTGCTGCTGCTGCTGCTGCTGCTGCTGCTGCTGCTGCTGCTGCTGCTGCTGCTGCTGCTGCTGCTGCTGCTGCTGCTGCTGCTGCTGCTGCTGCTGCTGCTGCTGCTGCTGCTGCTGCTGCTGCTGCTGCTGCTGCTGCTGCTGCTGCTGCTGCTGCTGCTGCTGCTGCTGCTGCTGCTGCTGCTGCTGCTGCTGCTGCTGCTGCTGCTGCTGCTGCTGCTGCTGCTGCTGCTGCTGCTGCTGCTGCTGCTGCTGCTGCTGCTGCTGCTGCTGCTGCTGCTGCTGCTGCTGCTGCTGCTGCTGCTGCTGCTGCTGCTGCTGCTGCTGCTGCTGCTGCTGCTGCTGCTGCTGCTGCTGCTGCTGCTGCTGCTGCTGCTGCTGCTGCTGCTGCTGCTGCTGCTGCTGCTGCTGCTGCTGCTGCTGCTGCTGCTGCTGCTGCTGCTGCTGCTGCTGCTGCTGCTGCTGCTGCTGCTGCTGCTGCTGCTGCTGCTGCTGCTGCTGCTGCTGCTGCTGCTGCTGCTGCTGCTGCTGCTGCTGCTGCTGCTGC
>CACKRE030004915.1:18510-38964 GCA_902602495.3 Ectocarpus sp. CCAP 1310/34 | reverse complement strand
TTGTTTTCTTGTATTTTATCGCTCTGCTGACCCTTGGGGTCCATTTTATTTTGGTATACCTTTTCTAGGTACGTTAGCCTGTGACCACGGAAATTGGCCGAGTCAAGTGATGGATTAGTACGGAGAGATTGAGACAGAAGGAGGTACTGGATAGAGAGACCGGGATGGTTTTTAATGTGAAGACAACAACAACAACAACAACAACAGTGTCAAGAGTCAGAAGAAGCACTTCTCCCGCTGGTACTGTCATTGTAGAATAAGCCAAATTGACTTGCTGTGAAAACCCGAGTTTGGTTCTCGGATTGGACACCACGGATGAAGGCATTACCTTTTTGGTGGATTCCGTGATTACTTAAGGTGTTGTGGTCACACATCTTGAAATCAAGCATCAGGATCATTGTCAAACCAAGGGGCAAGAGAAAAAATTAGGATCTACCAACAAACAGATCAGAATTACCTGCTCTGGATCGGTACGGATTTCGAACCACACGCTTGAACGGCGGTAGCGTGAGCCTCGAAGGTAGCTTATGAAGTTCTCTAGATCATTGTTCAGTACTTTCCCTTTGAATATTGTTAAGTTCAGGAATGCGTGACAAACTTGTGAGACCTGGGGGCCTCACTCCTCTGAACTCGGCACTCCTGCAGATGCACAGAACACTAAGCTAAGCTATCCTATGTGCACATGTACCATTTCGCCTGTTCCCGTGCTTCGGGACATCTTTAGCAGGCAGAAGCGAGTCGTTTCACACGCTTCCTTCTCAGGGTCACGCAGGGGGATCCTCGGTACATTACCGCGCACGCCCAAGGACCGCCAGCCACCCGTGGCGGGTGAGCTTGACGCCCAAAGTTGAAACAACTGGCTCAACATCCCGGGGACGTGTTCCGCGAGAGAAAAACTACGCAAGAAATATGAAAAGCTGCATTGCATAAACAGGAAGACTTTTGATTCCAGCGCAACGATCCAAGTTCCACCGACCACGGGCCACACGAACACCAAAGAGCGAGTGATCAAACGCAGCGGATTACAGCAGGAGGATCCGCAGCAACGACGCCACTAGTCTAAAAGTACACACTCACACACTCACGAAAAGTCACGGCAAGAAGAAACAACGGTCACACATGGTGCAAATTCTGCAGTTTGTACCCGAAACCGGCACTACCGAAACTTATGACGTTGAGATGCACCAATACGACCGTGATGACATTGGCCATATCCTCTTGCGTCGCCCTCGGGTGGCAAGCCACCAAATCCCCGAGGGGACACCATACAAGGGTCTACAATATCACAACCCCCCTTTGGAAGCAACCGTAACACGTACCACGTCAAGGATTCTTGTTGGAGCACTTGTACAAACACCAGTGGTGGGGCAAACCCGGTCCGTCAGTGTAGTCAAAACTCGGAGGGGGATCCAACCATACCATGTGAAAAGGCGTAGGAAATGAAAAATAGCACTATCGCTCGCACCTAAAGACCATGTGAAGCCATCACCGCCATGTACCGAATATCCCAGCATAAGCACTGTCGCAAGGTACTCCACCCATGTCAGCATCCTCCCAGCTCGATCTGTGCATGAGTATTCATGGAAGTTGGAAGCTTTAGCTCGATCTGGATCTTCATTTCTGGGCGCGTCACAGAGCAGCGAAGTGTTTCGGGTAACTATCAGCTCGAGACGATTTCGGCTCCGCGGACCCTCATGGACTCGCCCTCTTCTCGGTGACGACAGGAACTGCCCTCTCCGTCTTGACTCCGCTGTTGCGCACTCGAGACAGCAAGCGAGAGCAGAGTCGTCACCATACAAAATACCGTGAAGAGTGCTGCAAAACGTCCGCTCGCACTACTGCCAATTACGAGTTGCGACGCTAGATGGACGAGACACTTTGTGTTTTGCCTGCGAACCTACATCTATCTAGTCTATGTCCTTCCAGTATTTCGGTGTTCTCATCGGTAGAGAGCTGTGCATATGTTTGACCACACATGACCGCACTTATGTGTTGCGTTGTCTTCCAGCTTTCATGTACCATCACTCACTACTTGCTGTGTTGTATGATTTTGTCTTCTACCCATACCCATCCTCACATCCCCGACGCACACAGCGACTGATAGACGCACTAAAGCCATGGTATAGTGTTCTTTTTTTTCTTCCAAGGACGCAACAAACACTCTTCTACAGATGAGAATCCGGGTACGTCCGCATTGAATCATCTTGCGACAAGTTGGTCGGCGGCTTACGCCGCCACGCTGAGTGAAGCAAGTCTCAAGATGAATCATAATCGGCATTTGGGATTGTGCGCTCTGTGTTTTTTTTACGAAAGGGCGACTGTGAGCGACAAGCCAGCTTGTCTTTCAAAAAAGAAAAACAAAACGAATGCCCGCAACCAACCGAATGAAATGCAGGGCATGGGGTGTACTACCCGCTACAATGCTCTCGGAACACCACCCGGTGCGCAAAGACGTACAGTGGGGGGCCCTCAATAACGCCGGTATGTGCCCAGCGCAGCGACCGGCGCTATTGGAATAGTGCCTCAACAACGCCACAACTGGCGCGATTGAGGACTCAGAAACCCTCCATATCGCCGGTTGTGGCACAATTGAGGGGCTGTGTCATATGGCGCAGCGATTGCGCTATACGAAGCCAACATATTCACAAATTGAATAAGAAACGATTGAGTGGTGAAGTGGGCGAACTGCACAGGATAAATAATGTTCCTGGACTGCGTAGAGTTGTTGTTGTTGTTTTCCGGTCTCCCCTCAGTACCTTCCAATGTCGGTCCTGGTCCAACTGACGCGGACGCCTTCCGTGGTCACAAGCCAGCTGTCCGGGGCGGGTGCACCTATCTAAAAAATAAAGAAATAGAAATGGGCACCAGAAAATTCCTCCAAGGCGCGATTGTTATCCAACGGAAAAGAGATCAATACTAAGTAAGGCAAACTGTACTCGATAAAGAGACGATCGGCGACCCCGGTCAAATGGATGAAATAACGAAAGGCAAAGAAAGAAAGAAAGCGAAAAAGGAAAGAGAACAGAGAGGAAGAAAGACATCGAAATAAATAACGGCAGATACACAGGTCCCCTCAAACGCTCCAGTCTACCGGAACAACAGCGAAGTATAGGCCATTACAAACGCGACACCGAATAGAGACCGACTTCCGACAACACATCATCCTTCGGAGGCACCGCGAGGGGGGGGAGGAGGGGGGGGCGTACTCATAGTCGTGCATGCCGTAGTCTTTAGACCATTGACCTCGCCTTACAAAGCCGGGACGGAGCACGCCGGGTTCTCCCCGGACCAGGCTCTCACATCACCAAGCGCGAAGCGCCGTGAGATATTCGGCGAGTCGCATGAAGGGTGCGCTGCATCCTGCTAAGGGTGTTCGGCATCTTGCGCTCACTTCCTTGCTTACGGATGACAGCTGCGTATGACTTAATTTATTTTCTGGTGCTTTCACTTCCAGAGACAGTTGTAAGCACTGTGTAACTGCCTCGAGGGTGCTTGACCATTTTAACACAACGTGGTGCGATCATCCCCCTTGCGCGGAGTGAGGGTTCTCCACCCCGCACAACATGATCTACTCGACCACCATTATGGTTACCGCCAAAAAAAAAAACGGAGGTAAAAAAAAAAAACGGTAACCTGGTTGCCGAGTTCACGAAGTGAATTGGCTTGTTTTACAACGTCGTTGCCAAGCGACGAAAACCCAATCCCGATGGCAAACACCGGGGGAGGGGGAACTGCGAAGGGGGGGGGGTGTTATCGACACGACGGAACNCACCATTATGGTTACCGCCAAAAAAAACCGGAGGTAAAAAAAAAAACGGTGACCTGAGTGCGGAGTTCACGAAGTGAATTGGCTTGTTTTACAACGTCGTTGCCAAGCGACGAAAACCCAATCCCGATGGCAAACACCGGGGGAGGGGGAACTGCGAAGGGGGGGGGGTGTTATCGACACGACGGAACAAATATGGGGATACATCCAGCTGGTATTCCTGCTATCGTCTCCATCCTCATATTCATCCCGGAACACATCTCTCTTATCCATTCAGCCATCAGCGTCCTGTTCTCTTCGGCTGCAGTCGTGTCTTCCGTCTTTCGACGTTTTCCCCCCGTGTTCTCTTCCACCCCTGCTCTGCTGTCCTTTTGCTCTTCTGTCCGGTGTTTTTTGTTTCGTTCCTCCGCGCGTAGCATGCTAAGCTTCTCCTGCTCATTGTGCCATTTGACCATGAACTGCTCTGCTCCCTCCATCACCCCCTTGTACCACGGCACCCCTTTTATCCAGGTTCGCTGCGACCGGCCAGCAGCCGCGCGGTATCCCGAACGTCCGCAGGTCGCCAGCCGTGGATTCGGCATTGGCAACGAACTCTACGAAGTCGTCCTTCAAGCATCGTACCCAGTTCGTTTCCAAGCGCCCGCCTTCTGGGTCCTTCCCCTCTACGATATCTCCGAACATCAGTTGCTTCGGGAGTCGTCCGTCCGATTGTCTGGCCACTGCTCCAGCAAACAGTAGTCGTCGTCGTCGAACAGTAGCCTCCACGCTTTGGCATCCGACCTTTTTCACGGCGTGAGCGTACGAGAGCTGCCGATATTAGCCGCGCGTGCCGCGGTAGCCCATAACCCGTAGTAGAAGGCGGTGGTGGGTAGTCGTCACGATGTCGTAGTGCTTGCGGCGTGGGGCCCACGTCATGCACCCATACAGCAGGGCCTCCATCGCTTCTGCTTTTAGGAGCCGAATCTTTGGTCCTCACAGTGCTGTCGGTCTGTCGAAGAGCTCCCGGGCATACTTCAGGAGACAAGCCCACGCTGCTCTGCTCTGTTGTTTGATCCCCTTCGTGAGTTCAGCTTCTTCTCTGACCCGGCTACCCAGATATCGAAACTCCGCTGTCTGGGCGTCTTTCTGCCCCGCTGCTTCGATCACCAGCGGTGCCGTAGGTGGTGGAGGTGGCGGTGGCGGCGCTCCCTTCTTCGGTTTCTCCTCCGGCACCTTCATCAGGAGAGTCTAAATCTTCTTCTCTGACACTGTCAATCCGAATGATCCAAACACTTCCACGACAATGGTCATCATCCTCGCCGGGCCTTCCGCCGATCTCGATACGCACCCAGCGTCGTCGGCGTACAGCATACCCCACACGAGTTGGCATGATTATTAAATGATCATATAGAAAGGCAGCAGCATGCTGATCCTCCCGCCTCACAAATAGGCGTTGTGCTGCCGGACAAACTGCTGTTACAGAGAGGACTCCGCGACAGCGATATTGAACGGAAAAGAAACTTAGTTACAGATATTCTAACAACAGCAAAGTATAACAGATATGGACGACTAACGTGCAACAGCACTCTTTCGCCTTGTCATCTCTGGCTAGACACGGACTGCAGATGCGGTGCATTTCGTTATCGTCTGCGATGCTTCGGTAAGTGGAGCCGCCCACCACATCCTCCCTGACAGCCTTGCCCATCAGGGGGTTCTGGCGAAGTGTCGGGCCACCTGCAAAATTCACTTGCGCACATAGCATGGCGCGCCTCTACGTAGAGCTGTAGGGTCTGTAGATGCACGTGTGTACCCCTACTGGTGTGTAACCTCCTTAGGACAGGTGTGTAGTGTGTGCGAAAAAAAAATGACCGGCGCTGTTGCGGGGTGTAGAGGTGCTCAAACCGGCGTTATTGCGGGCCGCCCTCAATAACCCCGGTGTGTCGCTATTGAGGGTTCTGGCCGTGCCCAGCAATTTCACCGGCGCTATGAAGGGCCACCGGTGATCTTCAACCGACGTTATTGAGGGCCCCCCACTGTACACAACTAGTCTACACTCACACGTAGTTTGTCCTGCTCAATAGTTCGATATCCACGACTTCTCCCAGGGCTGTTGGTGGTTTTGCGAGCGTTTGTTGGGCTATTTTCAACATCAGAGGGTGTTGACGGCTGTTACATCCGCTCCCGACGGAGTGCCAAGCACACACCAACGAGGGGCACAAACACGCGCACGCACTGCAACCGCCAAGCGCTCGGCACTCAACAGCGCTGCACATGAATGGAAAACGCCCCCATATCGTCCTCTCGAGTGGACCCTTGACCATCTTCGTAATGTTTTGACTTTTGAGGCGGCGCCGTTGTACAAATAAACACTCAAATCAACATGGCACGGAGTACTCCATTCTACTGCACGTGCTCTCCAACGCCACATACATGTACGTAGGCCACACTGTGTATTTAGCGTGAAAAGGGCGCTTCACGCAGCTCCGTTGGTAGGCAGGCGAGCGTTGGTGTTGGGCTGGTATTTATTTTTTCATCAGGAAAGATCTTGGCGACTGCTGTGGTCGCATCCGCTCCCCGATGGAGTTTCAAGCATACACCAACAACGACGAAGCAACACGGACTCGCAGACGGAGACATCCACGCCCAACAAAGCAATGATGTTCCCGCCAAACGCTCGGCACTCACAACAAACGGCACAAATAAACAACGGTGACAGATACGCATACGCTAGAGCCCATCGGGTAGCATCTGCGGCGAGGAGGGGGGCCGAAACGCTTAGCAAGCATCCTGATCGTTCGATCGCGTGGACCATTTCGCATCATCATCTCAATGTGTTGTTTCGGCTTGCTAGAGGCGGCGTCGTTTGTTTGTTTCCCTCGCCCCGCCCCATACCCTACTGTTGTCCGGTGAATGACCCGACACCCATCCTTCTGAGTGTCATGTGCCGAGTGCGTCCAACGGGCCCAACGCCTTGACCTACTTCCTCCATATTTTTCTGTGGCCCCTGAGACTCCCGCAAGACCCGTTGTGCCTGCCACCACCCGTGTTGCTGAAGGCCGCGCAGCATAAACTACTACAGCTGACACTCCCGCAACAACACCTGCGTGCCTGGCACTGCCCATGCTCCTGAGGCCCGCACATGATACATGTAACGTTATCACACTCTGTGATTAACACACACCCTCTTTATCACACTCTTAGGTTGGTCGTGTGGGCACACTTCATCCCACGGGTAACATTATCACACCCCATCTTTATCAAACCCTCTTCTTATCACCCACCCATCCACCCCCCCCCCTCCGGTGATTGCCATCGGGGTTGGGTTTTCGTCGCTTGGCAACGACGTTGTAAAACAAGCCCCCCCCTCGGTGTTTGCCATCGGGGTTGGGTTTTCGTCGCTTGGCAGCGACGTTGTAAAACAAGCCAATTCACTTCGTGAGCTCGGCAACCAGGCTACCGGGTTTTTTTTACATCTGGTGTTTTCTTGCGGTAACCATAATGGTGGCCGAGTAGATCATGTTGTGCGGGGTGGAGAACCCTCGTTTCGCGCAAGGGGGATGATCGCACCACGTTGTGTTGAATGGTCGAGCATCCTCGAGGCATTTATACTTATAACTGTCTCTGGAAGTGAAAGCACCAGAAAATAAATTAAGTCATACGCAGCTGTCATCCGTGTGCAAGGAAGTAAGCACAAGGTGCCGAACACCCTGAGCAGGATGCAGTGCATACTTCATGCGACTCGCCGAACACGGCGCTTCGCGCTTGGTGATGTGAGAGCCTGATCCGGTGAACCCGGCGTGCTCCGTCCCGGCTTTGCAGGGATGCGAAGTCAGCGGTCTAACGACTACGGCATGCACGACTACAAGTACCCCCCCCACCCCCCCCACTCCCTGCTGGATGGAGCCCTGTGAGTGCAGTTTATCACACTGTTCACTCAGGATATCACAACCCCTACAGAATAGTACACCCAATATGTGATAATTCGTTAACCTCCAAAAACGTTATCACACGGGTGAGGTATGATATGTCACCGACGGTAGACAACGATTTTAATGAGTCGCGGAGCGCCAAGCGCGAGCTTTTTCCCCTTATCCCAAAGGCTCTATCAATCGGGCTGTTCCAACGCGATGCAGGGGCCCAAGTTTGATTGCTGCGTAATGTCCGGGCGACCGAATATGGCCTCCTGTTCGACCAGAACGACGACTTTAGCACATGGATTGACCATCTGCTGGCTTCTGTGGAGGACAAAAAAATAGGTCCCTCTTCGTCACACTGATTCGGGCGTGCTACGACAACAGATGGCGTGCTACACAAGCAGTTGTGCCCAAAATTCGTAGGAGATTTCTCACCCGAACCTCTGGAGATGCCGCGGAGGCGGATCACAATATGTCGGAGACTCAGAGGTGACACACAGCTATGGCTCCCGCATCCATAGAGACACACACACACCCGCCGTGAATCGCTTCCGTGCGTGAAAGCACAGCAGTAAAAGCAACCTGGCGCTCGCTCTCTGGCTGTTCAACAAGGGAGTCTGGAAGATGCGCTCTCCTTGCCGCGGGATATCTCAACAATTAAACTATGAGCTTGCCGTTTGCTCTGCCCAGGGGTGAGGCAGAGAAGATGTGCCAGCAGGCATTGCTTGCACAGGTACATCCTCTGTGCGGACGGTTGCTGTCTGAGACAGGCATGCACAAATGCTCAGAAACTACTACTGTAAAATTATATCCTCTACTACTGATGTACTTCTGTAGTACAGCAGTACGGCTCATGTTCGTCATTACACATCCCCGCGTCCCCATGCCGGTGAGCCCCAAACATGGAGTCCATGCTGCACCATCCTTGCCGCCGTGATGTTCACGTAAAACTATGTGGTAGGAAAAATACATAAGAATGAGGTATGTATGCATAACCTAACCCGTTCGAGGTATATATGCAATAGCTGAAGGCTTCCCCTCCCATACATAGGGGTCCAACAAAAAAGAAAAAAAACGCGCGAAGCGCGAAAAGAAAGGTCGGCGAGACATCAAAGCAACCGTAGATAGATATGGATGGAGCCTACGCCATCACGTTCACCAGTGCGCACGCTCACACCTCACCCGATACAACCAGTCAGTCAGGGGATGAATGGGAGCGCTGTTTAGCTCTCATCATATCAGCTCAGCGGCAGGCAGCGGTGCTACTGCTGCTGTGCATGGGTGCGCACTTGCTTTCTTCGCTTTCGCTACTGGCAGAGGGCAAGGGGCTCTAAAACTTGGCCCCGACCCCTCCCACGACGTGTGTATTTGGCCACCCTTGGCTTACAGCGCTGTGTACGTCTCACTTGTCTCTGTTTCTGAGGTGCAGCTGTTGTGGAAGCAAAGATCGGCCGGCAGGCGAATACACCACAGACATGGATCTGATTTGTGTGCATTCGCATGTTCCCTCGCTTACGCTGCTAGCAGTCGGCCTCGGGGTCCAAAAATAGCTTCCGACGCCAGCCATGATGTGTGCCTTTCGCCGGCCTTGACCTACAGCAGTGTGTACGCCTCGTTTTCTCTGTTGTGGGGATGCCTCTGTACGGGAAGCTCCAAAGATCGGTAGGTTGAGGGTGATGCAGACGACCCAGAGCCTATGTGTAGAACTTAGACACCGGCACAGGCGTCATGCACAGACTGTGGAAACCCCAAATAGATCACGTGCACGACAATGTATCCACTGTGCGAGGGATTGATCAGAGCTGGCTTCTGTCTGGCTTATGGGCAGCCGGGACGGCAGCATGGCGGAGGCTCCGCCTCGAAACGACGCAGCAACCCTGTCTCGTGTACCAAGCTTTCCAAGGAGCGTTATCGATCGCATTTAAAACACATGCATACCTTGGATGCGCTGGTCGTGAAGGATGCTCTCGATCGTATCCTATACCACATATACAACGCATAGAGCGAGAAAGAGGGATCTGGTGATCCAGGTGTTGCACACGTCTCTCCCGAGCTCCTCAGCAACAAATATCTACCTGCGTGGGAGCGAGGAGCGGCTCGTCCGACACTCCGACCTGTCATGGTGTTCCAAGGTTCGTGAGGCATTCCGCGAGAAGGTCTAGACCGTGAATTTTGACCTACCGCCGCTCTCGCCGCTCGCCGCACGCCAGCACCCTGCCCAGCAGCGCAGCAGTGCACACGTATACACATGCACACGTACACACCTGCCTGAGAGCTGAGACCTGCAAGAAGCAAGCTGTTAGGAAAATCAAGGGCACGGATCGAATAGTTTACAAGGAAGAGTGTGACGGAGGATGTGGAGACGAAGAAGTGGGAGGTGAAGTTAGGGTGGAAGTTATGGCATCTTCGACCTCCATGCCCGCGAAGAAGCTGGAGATATACATGATGCAGATGAAATTGGGTATCCACCAAGAACGATGAGGGTTGGTGTTGTTGTTGTCTTCACATTAGTAACCGTTTAAACTCTCAAACCCAGTACCTTCATCTGTCCTACCAGCTGGTCCGTACAACGTTGTGCATGCGGTCGATTCCCGTGGTCACTTAGTCTAGACTAGTCTACCCTACTAGATCGGGAGGTGGAGTAGTTTTTTTTTTGGTTGAAAAAATACCTGCTTGTGCGTCTGTTATCATTGACCCGTTTGCTACACAGCAGTTTAACAATATTTATTTATTTATTTTTGCCTTCCGACAATTGCAGATGTACCTCAGAAAACTTTCACTTAATGTCTCATACTCTACATGAATATTAAACCAATACGAAGTACAACAACATATGTAGGACTTATTTCTACTGTCATTTACATCGTAAAAGTATCTCCTCTTCAACTTACCAATGACAATCCTGATGGTATCCTATATGCGTTCGTAAGCTTGCTAAAATACTACTGCGTTGATGTCCGCTTGTAAAAGCTGAAATCCAACAAATGCTTTGATCCATGCTACATCTCCGTGTTGGAAAAGCCCTTTCATCTCCGTTCATGATAACATCTTACCCTATTCTACGCAAATCTGTCACATCTACTCTCAAACAAGACGTCAACTTCAAACGAAAACGCGTTCTACGATGCGTCTACACTCCATCCCCATATCATTGGCGTTGACTGGTCCGAGGTCGATCTTGTTCGCCTGTTTTCGGCGTCTTGACGCCCGCGCAATGCGAGCTTGTACCTCTGCACTCGCCGAGATATGGCCACCTGTGTAGCCACCGAAACGATCTGAAGAAGTCGTTCCTTGAAGACTCCTTTCAGAGCCATCGTTCCTCCGTCCCTTCCTCCCACGGCATGTGTCGCAAGTTCATCGATGAACTCGTAACCCTCCTCTCCAAGGCGGCCAAAGCTTTCCACGGCTAAGGTGGTAAGTTTAAAGCTGCGTTCGTCAAAGGACACGTGTCCCGGACGAGCGTAGTGCTGACGCTTTCGCGCCTCGGATGCTTGGGCTGCGATTCCATCGCTGGTCGCGCTGCCGTTCCGCAAGTGTACCTGTGCTTGCGGGTCTGCGTGTGTGACATCGAGGAGTATTCCTTTGTTGCGGTACCCCGGAGAAGATGCGTTCGTGAGGGCTCCTGGCCTGATGACGATGTCCATGCTCAGGTTTCTTTCCCCCGTGAACGGTGCCCCGCTTTCAACGTCGTGTTTGACGCGAAGGCCGTTGAGTGCTCTCGATAGTGCGTATTTTAACGGCTCGTGCATGTTGACCTGTGCTCCATCCCTTCGACAGGTCCTTGCGTGCACCGTTGTGATGATCTCGCCTTCCCTGCCTCTGTGGCACCTGGGACATCTTTCCGCCAAGAATTCTTCAACTCCCAAGGCGCGTCTCGTCGCGTAGACGAATTCGTTCGATGGAATCTCTCGAGCTCGGTCGGTGGGAGCCGCTCTCAGGAACGCGTGCCCCCCTTGCCCTTGCGAGCTTCTCGTTCGTGCGTATGCCATGTTCCTGGCCTCTTGACCTCCGTAGGGGTTGTCCCGCGTGGGTGGTACCGCCTCCTGGGGGAGGTGCTCCAGAGACTCCATGAACTTTTCAAGTTGTATCTTGTTAACCGCCTTGCCCAGTTTGTGCTGGGCTTTCCTCGGCGTAGTAGATTCCCCATCGTGTGCTGCCAGTTCTGCAACGGTGGGCTGACGCCTTCCGGTTTCTCCTGTCGGTTCTAAGGCCCACTCAACCCATGACGGGGGAAGGATCCCCTTCAGAATCTCCACCGATATTGCATGCTCCTGGTTGAGTTCTTTGATAGCGTCCCCCATCCGCTCCACCAACACGGTTCCCGGTATCCGAACTCTCACCGACTCTCCCAATGGACCCCGTAACGCGGCTATAACCGCAGGAAGGGTGCCGACTAGGTTGCCCAGAGAAGCTGAGAACCTTCGCATAACGGCTGCTGGTAATCCTAGTCCTCCGGCTCCTGTCGACAGGCGCGCCTGGGCTTGTTGATAGGGCTTTAACTTGAAGCGGTCAGGCTGGCAGTCGTCTTGGAAGAACTCTTCTTCGACTTCGGTGTCTCTGAGCCCCATCGTTGCCTCTAGGACCCACATCACCATATTGTCCAGGCGTTTACAAGCCCCTTTCACTAGCTTATGATTGATGCCTCTCTCGATATATCCGGATCGCTGTGTCAGCGATTGTGATGTGACGAGGTGAGCCACCTGTTTGTCTGGCATGCGCACCAGCATGCGAGCAAGCTTGTCTGCACCCCCTTCAGTTATCACTTTCATTGCGATATCCTCGACGTAGGCATCCGTCCCAATGGGGACTCCCACAACTGTGATGCCCTCCTCCGCAATCGGTAGGCCTGCATCGCCAAGTAGCCTCCTTTCTGCTGGCGTCACGTCGTGCCCTGGTGGGGGAAGCGCTGAGCTCTTCCCCCTGTTGACGATGATGCCCACAGCTTCTAGTTCGTCGACGAGGTCCGGTATCACCTGAATATTTTCCGCTGTGATATTTTTGAAGTGCAGGCTGATGTCGTCCATATAAGCTTTCAAGCATACCCCGAGGTGGTCGTACTTGGCTCTAAGCTTCAAGACGATCGGGACTAGGATGAAGCAGAACAGGGGCGGTCCCATTCCATCTCCTTGCTGCACACCGCTCTTGCACTCGATCGTCCGACGCTCTCCGGAGTCCATCGTGTATATCGCCTTTGCCGGGATTTCGTCGTAACACCTGGCGATGTACCCCACGAGATCTGGGACGCTCTTTGCGGCCTGGGCCATTATGGCGGTGCGCTTGCCCGTGTTGAAGGCATTTGAGCAATCCGTCTGGACTACCCAATGACCTGTCTGATGAACCAGTTGTGCGTCCATCGCAACTTGTTCAACTCCTCCAGCTACCGCCACTCCGAATTGGTCCGCTTCCCGAAATATTTCTTCCAGTTTCGGTTTCCACTCCCTGACCGTTCCCGCTGCAATCAGCCTTCTCCAAGTCATTCCAATGCACACTGGACGGCACTTTTCACCGAGGGCGATTAGACTGGATTGTTTCCAAAGAGTCCAGAACTCCGGTGGGAACGCGTTGGGATCGTTGATGAGCCTCCTCCAAAGGGACGACATCGCGTTGCTGAACTCTTCCCGACCAATTTTAGTGTTGACGATGGACTTAAGGTGGGAGAAACGTTGCCCGTCATTTCCTGCTCCAGAGTTAGAGCTTCTGCTGTTGATGACTTGAAGGAGTACTTGTGGATCGAACTCGGTTTCTGGCCTCCATCTCGGGGCGCTTCCTTCCTCCTCCTCGGTGCGGCTTGCAGCTATGGCTTCGGCGATGGCCTGCTCCACTTGTACGGGATCCTCATGCGGAAATTTGGCTTTCAGACGTGCCCATGTCTCGTCGTTCCCCGGTGACGGTTGATCGGCTAGGAGCGCTCTTGCTGCGTCCTTCACGCCTCCAGAGTGCCGGCACGCCCTCGCCGCCCTTTTGAACTTGTCGTCGGGTGTGTCTTCCCGTGCCGGTCCCCTGCTCCTTGCACTCGCCGCCTTGGTATACTCAATCAGCCAAGGAAGAACGGACGATATATCCCCTCTTTTGAGCGAGTTGTAGCGTTTTTTTCGAGCTATCCGACCATCAAAGGAGTGCAGAATACCTGGTAGGAGGTACCAAAGTTTGATGACCCGGATAGTGGAAAGTGGGGTCCCGGTCGCCGAGGAAGCTCCGCCGCCTTCTGCTAGCTGCTTGTTAACCAGGTGGAGCACGTGAGTTTGGAGACGGGCATGGTCGGAAGCAAACCTAGGTTGAACTTTCTTCACCGTCTGGAACCTGAGTGAGAGATCATCCATGCTGACATCGTCCAAAGCAGGCCCTATTCCCGGACTGTCTTGGTTCCAGATGTACAGCGGACGTGCTCCGTGGGGTTCGTCGTTTAACCCCCTTATCAGTCTTTCAGCTCGTAGCTGCAGCCCCGGGTCAGCTTGAACCGCCGCCTCCAGGCTGTCCCTCCGAGAGTGTTGGGCCCCGCACCCGTGCACCCTACACTCAAGCAGCGCGCGTTCTCCGCGTCCCTCCAAGCTAGTTAGTACGCATCTTGCGTGGATGGGATGCCCGCAAGTGGGTTGCACCACACGGTGTCCCTCGATGACCTCACCCGAGCACACTCCGCATCTGGTACTGGAACGAGGGTGCTCGCTTCTGTTCCCCGTGGCGCCAGGTTCCATGCTTCCTCCAGCGTCCCCGTTCCTGGTCGCTCGGTCATCGGCACCCGGAGTACCCGTTCGTCCCGATTCCCTTCCCCGGTGTGTTCGTGCCGGATGTGATGGCGTTCCTCTTTCTCGCGACTCACCGTCTGGATCCGGTTCACTTCCCTGCCGGCGTCGCCTGTTTCCGCCTTGAGGTGGTTCCGAGGAAGTTCGTTGACGTTCACCCGATGTAGTAGCGTCATCCGATAATCCGCTACCCTCGCGAGCAGATGGTCTGCGCCGCCTTGGCGTTCCTAGTGATTGGCTTCTTTCCCCGGGTCTTACTTGAGGGCTCGTCCGACTGGTGGCGTGTGCTGTTGTGGATGGGTTTCTCGGGGACAACAATCCTCCTTCCTCCTCTGGGCCGCTTCCCATGTCAAAGCCCGGGTCGATGCCAACTCCCGTCACCCTTCGTGGGGCCACGACAGTCGGGGTCACTGTGTTTCTGCTAGTTTCGCCTCCTTGGTGGGGTGGGACATGGTGTTCATCCCAGTCGTCGTGGCGCCGGGCCACCCCCCCTACCCGCGGGAATGGCGGCAGAGGTTGGCCGGGGTTGCGTAGGGCGTTCTGTACTGCTACGGTGTATAATGTGAGATGCGATTCGCACTCCTGGTCCAGGTGCACCAGGTATTCCTGTACGTGTGGCGCAATGTAGATTCTGCCCCGGAGGAGCCGCAATAGCACCTGATACGGCCGTATTCCATGGGCGTAAAATGTAGAGCGGTATCTCTGGACCAACCGGTCCCACCCGTTGTCCTCGTTGCGGCCCCGAGGGAAGTATATGTAAACGCTTCTGTCCATCCCGAATACGTCGCAGAACAGAGTGACCAGGAGCCAGGAAGCCGTCTCACTTCTCCCGTGGGCCCGCACCACACTCTCGAAGGAGTCGAAATGCCCCGCCGGGTCCGCGCCGGATTCGGACATAGACCATGTCTCGAAATGTCCCTCTATCTCGGATGCGAAAGACACTGCCTCCCTCAGGAAGTCCCACCGTCCCCCGGCGTGCGGCAGTTCGTGGTTCTGGACAAGTTCCGCGGGATGAGGAGGTCGTCGTCCGTTCGATCCTTCCTGCGAGCAGTTGGCACATGGTCGTGGATCCACGCGTCCGTGTGCTATCTGGTCGGCTCTGTCCCACAGGCAGTTGGCGTGCACCGACCCGTGGTGTCCACACGGGATCTGGATAGGCTCGAGTCCCTCGGCGTGTGGTGGTGGCTCAAAGTGGCCTTCACAGTACGAACACGATCCGGTGCTACCGCCTCCGTTCGCGCCGGTGAGTTGGGGCCGTGTGTCGGGGACGGAACGTCGCGTTTCACCTGCTCGATCAAGCTCGCGCAATCTCTCACGAGCTGCTACAACCCTATCCTGCAAGGTTTCCCGCTCCCCATCAGCGAGACTCCATGCCGGGATCGTGATGGCTACTATCTCCAGGAGGCGGGGCCAAAAGACGTCGCGCCTCGAATCGTGCATGGCTGGATTCGGGCACGCCACCATCCTAGAGCTGTCCGACGGCGCGGTAGAGAGCAGGTGGTTCTCCACGAAGGTCATCGCGCACGTAAGATGTACCCTGCATGAGCACGGCGCGGTGACAAGCGGGCGTTGCCAAGCCCCGTTCTGATGGCATACGACGCAGACCCCGTCCGTCGCCCCTCGCGGAGAAGGCGTTGTAGTCGGAGCAGGTGGTGACGGGCCGGGCGAAGGAGGAGGAGAAAGTGTGTAGACGTATGTGGACGGGGCCGGCGATTCTGTGGGTTGTCTCCTCGTTCCGACGCGAACCGGCATGCGCGGCCCGAAGTCTCGCAGCTGGCCCCTGATTGTTTCGATCCGCGCGCCTAACGCCCGCTGATCCGCTTCGTTTTCGTAAAAGTTGAATCTGGCGTGCTCCGGTAGAACGACCGTTGCTTGGAAGCCGTGATCCTGTCTTGTACGCTGGTGCGGGCACGAAATAATGTCGTGTCCGCTCGCCAGGGCGTCGTGCAGTTGATCTTCTACGAGTCCCACCGCGCATCGAGTGTGGTAGTGACATCCACAGGGCGGAGACATGGCAGCCCCCTGACCTATTGATTCGTGACAAACTCCGCAGAGATGGCGAGGCGCGTGCGTTTGACTCGCCTCCCGTGCGGTCGAGCGAGCCACGTCCCTCTCCGATCTCGCTGCTCGAAAAGCATCAGAAACTACGTCGTTCCCGTGCTGCTGTTCCAAGCTGGTACTCGTCTCTGAGATGGTGGACCCTATACGGCACATGGGGCAGTGGAGGGTATCGCCCACTTCCCGCACGCATGCCCTCGCATAGCAGCCCACACACATCGCATGACCGCAGCTAACGAGGTTCACAGACGGTTCGCAGACATCTCCTAAACAGATGCCACACACCAGTGGTTCAGTAGGCGCTGCTGCCGTTTCCGCGGTGGCCGAAGAAGGCGTGTGTTCCGGCGAGGCCAGCGCTGTAGTTGGAGACGTGTCCCGAGGCTGGGCGACTGTCCGTTGCTCCGGCGAATGCGACGAACACTGTTCCCGCCGGGGGGGACGCTCCTCTGACTGCAATTGCTGCGATGGCGTCGACCGCTCGGGGGGCAGTGCAGTCGGGCGACCCGTTGGCTGGGCTAGATCGCTGGTATCCGTCTGGGCCAGGGACTGCGGGGCCACTCGGTCGACGTGACGAGTTTCGGGGGAACTGCCCCCCTCCGAAGGAAGAGAGGGCCCTGACTGCGGTTGACTTGGTGTGATGAGGGTAATCGGGACGGCGGGCCACGTGGGGAGCAGGTCTGCGACTTCCCCAACTGCAGCACTTGCTACGTCCGTTCTTCGGCCCGAGGGGGGAGCAGAGTCTCCCCGGCGTGCCTCGGGAGGTGTCTCCCCGGTGTCTGCCTCGGGGGGTGTCTCCCCCGGGTCTGCCCCCGGCAAATCCCATTCCTCGGCGTGGCCTCCTCGCGGCCTACTTCCTTCTAGGGGTCGACTTCGTGCGCACGGTGGTTCTTCTGGCGCTGCATTAGCGGTCGGGAAAGGGTCGAGGCCCAGTCTTGGTGCGCGGTCGGTGACGCCTTGTGCGCTTGCTGATGTTTGGACAGGGGGGGCGGCAGATACCTGACGCCCGACCACGGCGCTGGTGCGCGACCGAGTTCTCGTCGAGATGCGGCCCTCGTTGGCAAACCCCTGGTCCCGAGTCCCGTCGACGCCCTCGTCCGAGCGCCTCGTCGCTGCCAGCCGAGCAGATGGGAGGGTGGGTTGGTCTGCCGGGCTCCGTCCCTCCCGGGTATTTGGCGGAGCTTCTCCGCTGGAACCGGAAGTGGGAACCTCCGACGGTTCGGTGGGAGACTCCGGCATCGGCGATCCCACGTCCACGCGAGCTGTTAACTCTCCCGACAAAGCTGATACGTCCGTGCGCGGCGGGGTCGACAGGAGCTCTAGCGCCGCTCCTCCCGATGGGGCAGCCGCGGACAAGGCAATCTCCGAGAATCCCGGCGGCCGGCGGGCTGGAGTCAACGTGGGCGTCTCAGAAGACGCGAGAGCCGGACCGACCGGCGTAGTCACAGAATCCGTGTGTGTCGTAGCGCGCCGCACGCGCAACCGTGTCCTTGATGAGATATGGCTACCTAATGAAGGACCTAGGCTCCCAACAGTACCTACGTCTCCCCCGGCCGAAGCCCCTCGTGCCGCCAAGACAGGTGGGAGGGGACGTGGAAAGGCCGCCCCCGCGGCCTCTCGGGTGCTACGGGTAGAAGTCCTGACGACCGCGCGCGCGATAGAACCTTGGGGGGAGGCTACTAATGACGGCGCAACCGCGCCGGGCTGGGGCGGATCGACGTCCATGCTGTCAGCCACACTATTTGTATCCCTCAGAACAGCCGCATCGGGTGAAGCCGGCCGCGGTGAAGCCCCCGGTAGCGCTGAAGGGGTGCCTGTCGGCCGGGTCCTCTCTGAAGAGCGCGGAGGGTCCGGCATCTGTGGCCCCGGATTGGGTGGCGCCGCCACAAGAGCTCCCTCCCGAGAACTGCCGGGGGTCGATGCTCGTGGTCTCGCGTGATGCCCCGTAGCCGACGCGCAGACGCTCGTGCGCTGGGACGAGTGCCTAGGCCGTGCGGCTGTGACTCGTAAATCTGCTGATGCCATCGTTTGCCTGTCTCTGTTAGCTGCCGGTCTACGATTGGCCAGCGAAACCTCCGCTCCTGCACGAGCTCGCGGTGGAAGGGGTGGAGCGCTCTCGTGCGCTCCTCCCGAACTTGTACCACGTCGACGCGGTGCTGGAACCGAGGTCCCGATGGGCGGCGCGACCCCGGGGCGCCGCCTTCCCCAGTCACTGGAACGATCCGTGTGTGAATCCTGCTCACGCTGGCCAGTCCTCGCGAGTACCATCTGCTGGAATGGCGACCTCACGAACCGCAAGATGCCAGCGAGAACCCCTCGTTGGTTCTCCCTCGCCTCACCGCCCGCCGGCCGATGAGAAGCATTTCGGCGACCCAAAGCAATTCCGTGTCGAGGCCGCTGCGGCGAAATACGCGTGCTCGGAGAAAAGGACACTCGAGGCCGCTGCTGAGGTCGGTCCGGAACACCCCCATCGAGCGACGCTGACCTCCTCCTCCTCCGGAGGATACCTGACAGCTCGGCTGTACCCTCAGCGCGTCGAGGTGAAGGCGAGAGATGTCGGGGTCGCGACCGGGGCCGCGAGGACGCGGACCCGGAGGACCCTGAGCGTCGTCGGCTTGATCCTGTCATGCGCGGCGGGGATGCGCTCGACATGTGTGGTCCGCTGGCCAACTGTCGCGTAGAAGCCCCTGTGTCTTCCCCTGCTGTGCCCCTGCCGACGTTTCCGGCCCTATCGGCCGTCTCTAATGCCGACTCCTGTTGCAACCCCCCCACCCGGCAAAGTGCTCGACATCCGTCGTCCTCTCGCGTGGCAAGCTGCCACGCTGGAACAGTTCGATGCAGGCCCCGCCCTGCCGACTGAGAGCCCTGAGGCAAAGACCTCTCGGTGGCGCAGCTTCCGTTGTTTGCACGTCCGGCAAGCTGCCACGCCGGGACAGTCCGATGCAGGCCCCTCCCCGCCGATTGAGAGCTTGGAGGTAAAGACCTCTCGGCGGGTGCCATAACCAAGCCCCGCAAACAGGAGGGGCTATATTCTTAAGTGCGGGCTGGTTCTGTAGCTCAAAACCACACATGAGTACTACCGCAGTAGCCTTCGTAAGGATGNCCTTGAGGGTGAGTCTAGCCCTGCTCGCCAGAAAGACCCCCCCCTTCACTACAACCCATGTCTAAGCAAAAGCTTGTCGAGGAGCGAGGGGAAGAAGGGAGAAGCGGGTATACCCGGGTGGATTATCACCACTTCAGGGTACACTTGGAAATCAACACGACACCAATCTCCGACAGCATCCGCCGTAGATCGCGGCGAAACCAATACACCGCTGTCTGTGTGGTCTGTGTCCTAAAGTGGTGATAAAGTACCCGGGTATACCCGTTTCTGGCTATTGGTCTTTTTTTACACCGTCAAGAAAACATGTCATCGCGCTTCGTAGCGTTGTATGGATAGATATGGTCCGTTTCCGGAAAAATTCACAATATATAAATTTTTCCCCTGCACAAAGGTGCACTTTTCTCGGGGTGGGGGTATACTTATTCCGAAATCTGAAAATACCGCGTAAATCGACGTTTCAAGGCGCATCTTCGTACGGAGAGTTTTTTTTTTTTTTCGTCCTTCGCTCGATATGTTCAGATATTCAAGAAATCTTGCTTACTTTCTGGAGGGCGGTGTTTTTTGCAGACACAAAATCTGAGACCGGATTTGGACAGCTCTCGTGATTTGCCACCGATGATTTTTTTCCGATTTCCAATTTGACAAAAAATAACGGAGTTATGGGCAAAAAAACGGATATTGGAGGGTATTTTGCTTAGTTTCTTGGGGACAATCCAACCGTACGATTCAAAAATAAAGTGCTGCAATCGATTCCTCTCGTGATTTCCCACCGATAATTTTTTTCCGATTCCAAAAAAAAACTCGGGAATCGGACATATTTCGGGTGGTTTCATCACACGCCCTCGGGGAATTTTTTCCCGCCACACACACACCAGAGGACACACACACACACAC
>CACKRE030004915.1:0-17819 GCA_902602495.3 Ectocarpus sp. CCAP 1310/34 | reverse complement strand
CTCGGCGGGTGCCATAACCAAGCCCCGCAAACAGGAGGGGCTGTTCGCCCCCGCCTCGCCACCTCGCCGCCCGCTGCCGTTCCTCACGCTTCCGCTTGACGCGAATACGGCGTGCCGCTGCAGCCCGCCGAACTGGCTATTGGTACTGGTACCGCCTAGTCCCCGTGCGACCAGCCAAGCCGGCATAGTCATTGCGATGCCGCGTCCCTGCGACCGAGAGCCCGGCAAACGTCGTGGGGCCCCAACCGATGGAGCGTGGGCGCGCGCGTCCTGCCCCGACGACGTGCGGTTGTTCCTTTCCTCTGTACGGGGTGTCCCTCTGGTGGTGTCCCACGTTCCTCTCTGTCCCGACTCGCTCGCTGTGTTCACGGCGATGCGAACGGAGCGGCGCCGTTGCTGACGCTGGGAAGCGCCGGTATCGTCATCCGGTGATCGACCGGGTGGCCGTCGTTGTTGACGACGTCCTCGGCCGTCCATGTCTGGCGACGACACGAAAACCGGACCATAAATAACACAAACCTGGCCCCCGTTTGGTGCAAGCGTCGTCCGACGAGCACGCGTGCCTCTCGAGCTCCGACGTCAGCCGACCACCTCGACGAACCTCGTTGCTCGTTCCGCCGCTGCCACGACACTCTCCCGATGACCCCTATCCCCCGCGAGCGCTGCCACTGCTGCTGTAGCCGCGCAAATGAGCGAGAACCCGTAGTCTACCTTGCTGTTGAGGCAGCTGGAGCGTGGCGTCCGTGGCGCCTTGCGCGTGTTTTTCGGGGGGGCTTGCCTATTCGGGGTAGGGGAAAATAGGAATAGGTTTTCGCCCTTGCTGCTGCTGCTGCAGTTGCTAGGGCATGCGTTCCATGTGTTTTTTGTTTTTGTCAACAGCAGGCTCTTCAAAAAAATATCGTGGCGTCCGTGGCGCCTTGCGCGTGTTTTTCGGGGGGGCTTGTCCGTTCGGGGTAGGGTTATTATTATTATTTCCATCATTATTTAGTAATATTTTCCAACGGTGGTCACCAATGTTTTTTTTTTCCTTCTTTTCGGATATTTTTTTCTCTTTTTTCTCTTTTTTCTTTTCTATCCTTTATTATTTTTATTAGTTTTTTTCTTCCTATCTTCCTTTTTTTCCTTCACTTATTATTGTAATTGAATGACATATATGTACTTCGAAGTATTCTTTTCCTTTCGTACTGTTATCGTTTACCGCTCCTTTTTCGGTGTCACTTTTGATCGGTCCCAAGTTGAAGGGGTTTCCAGTAGGTAACCGGTTGCTGTGCGCGTATCCCGTGGCTGGTTACTGCCCTGACCTTCGTTAATCCCTCCGTTTTTTTTTGTCCTTTGTCCGTCGTCACTTCTCCCTCCAGTTGGCGAACGTTGCGAATGCTACCTGACCAGATTGAGAGCCTTAAGCTGTCACCTGCTGCGCTGCACGTATTTTCACTCACCGATACTTAGACTTCATATTTTTGCACGTTTGTCAGCTGCGTCTTGTAGCAACATGTTTCCGTTCGTTTTTACCTTCCAAGCGATACGTCTGAAGGTTGTCACCACACCATTGTCGCTCATATGTCAAAATCGACAAAATCGACACAACCTTTCGTTTTCGTTTTCACTCCTAACTTGTTCCTCGCGTCTACCCGTTTTCTTCTCCTTTCTTTTCCTCTTGCTACGCAGATGTCTTCCCCCGTTCGCTCCACCGATCGCCGCAACCAGGAGCGCTCGCGCTCTCGCAGTCGGGAGCAGTCGGGGAGGGCGAAGAACGCACGCTCTCCACACTCCCCACGCCCTCGCGGTAGGGAGCAGGAGGGGGGGGGCGAAGTGGGCACGTCCTCCCTCGCGCGCCCGCAGCCATTCTCGCCGTAAGAGTCCCTCCCCCTCGAAGCATCGCTCTCCGTCGCGCGCCCGCAGCCTCTCTCGCCGGAGGAGTCGCTCTCCCTCGCGCTCGAGCAAACGGCGCCGCTCTCCCTCGCGGTCGTATGCACGGCACCACTCCCTCTCGCCGCCACCCAGGCAGAGCCAGCGCCGTGTGTACTCCTCGGAGTCCACCCCGTCGCGTGGCCTCCCGCGCGGCCACCGCGACACCGGCAACGAGCGCGGCTTGGAACCACGCCGTCCATTCCCCGGTGCCTTCTACCTGCAGACCGCCAAGGCGCTACAGGGGCCGCCCCAGCAGCCGAGGTACATCGAGGAGCGGCATGGGCTGCACCAGCGGCTCTAAACGGACGGGGTTCTGCGTATCCAACTCCGGTCCAGGAGCCGCGAGCACCTACCCACGAGTTCCCACGTCCATTTGGTAAGCCCTTCGGTGCAGAAGCTAATCAGATGTCGAAAGTGATCGAGAGAGCCCGTAAGAGAGTTACGGACAAGGTATCGGGTCCAGTGTACGCAGGGCCAGGCCCGGGGGAATTGTCGATCAACAATTGCGCAGTAAGACTTCAGCAAAAAGTCATGAGCATCCTTCGTACTCTCGATTCTGGAGTGATCGCGCTTGAACCGGACGTATTTCTAAACGGGTATTGGGCAACACAACCAGACGTTCACACTCGGCGCAGGGAGTTGCTTACCGATCTACTACACGAACACCTGTTGACGCACAACCAAATCACTTCGGCTGACACCGTACAAGTGTATCGCAAAACAGGAGAAGTAGTAGACACCCCACGCGACAGTGCAACGGCTACCGACTGGCTGCGTCTCATTGTGCGTGAACATGCCTTGACGGGGGGTGCGGTTGAGTACGCTAATGCCTCGTTGCAGGCTATGGTGCTTGGTGCGCCCGAATCCATGCCCACCGCCGCAGCCCGCGTATTAGCAGCCTTTCGCGCCACATTGGTAGATCCTGACCGGCTTACATCACTGAACAGCGGTTTTTCTGGCGGTATATCTCGGCAGTGCAGATGATAGCCTTGTTCGAACGCGTCACCGAGGTACTCCTGCCGAATCCGGTTGACAGAGCCGGGGTCAACGGGCTGCTACATGAACGCATACATTCTGTCAGCACCACCCTACAGAAGTGGCGTCAAGAGTCGCACCACCCCATGGGGGATCACATGAGCCACCGAGGCAAGGTAGCTGAGGGCCTGTTCCGCGAGTCTGTAGCCGTTTTGAGCGCGCGTTCCGAGCCATACATGACCCCGCCGACGCCCCGCAAACCGAACCGCGCGGGCGGGCAGGATCGCCTCTGTGCGGCTAACCCTACGCCTCGCCACATGTCGATGCCCGAATATTGAAAGCTGTTCACCGCAGATGGCTTGGCGTCGTACAACTCGAGGTTAATACTCACCGTGTCGGGAGGCAGCGTGCCCCTCCGGCCGCCGCCTCCCACCGGGCTAAACTCTGTTGCCGCCGTAGCGCCGCCCGTTGCTGCCCCAGAGACCCCTTCGTCGGTTGCCGTGGCAGCGTTCCAGAACCACAAGGCCAGCACGCCCGGCCAGCACGGTGTTCCTTTCACCGCCAAAGCACCGTCATCGACGGCCGCACCAGCGACAACGCCACCAACGGCCGCCACCGCGGCCACCGCCGTGACACACCCGCCGGTGACTGCGCCCCGGTCCGTGATCCTCGACCACCTCATGGAACATGGGATCTGCTACGCCCACGTGTTCTCGGCCTGCCGTCGACAAGGCCGTTGTAGGTGGCGACACGACCTACTGCCAGCGTCATTCTACAAGACGTGCCATGTCCGGCGAGCCGTGGGGCTACTCACACGCGCCGCGTCGTAGCCGCGTTGACGCCCGCCCATTACGACACGGCCGTCGCCATGGGCCTCGAGCTTCACGTGTCGGGCGAGCATCAGGTGGCGATGATGGCAGGGGACATCCCGCTGGGACCTCGGAGTGACGCCGAAATGTGAAACGAGGACCCGGGTCTCGCCAACCCGGGGCACCTTGGGTCCGCGAGGGCGGAGCACGGCGCCGGCGATCAGTTGTGGATACGTGGTGAGATCGGACGAGTTGGGCGTAGACGTAAGTCGTACCCAGTGGAGATTTTGCTTGATACCGGGGCGGGCGGGGGCAACTATATTTCATTGGAGCTGTGGTTTCGCGTACGTACCTTAGCGAGGTGCAGGTTGGACAGACGTTCGGCGGGAGCGTTGGAAGCAGCGAATCCGTCGGAAAGTGGCGTGCCCCCGATGCGCATTCTAGGACATGTCACGATCCCAATCATGTTCCAAGACGACTCTCAATTACGGTTCGTCACGGCCAGAGTAGTGCCGGATCTCCCGTACGGTATTATCATCGGAGCTGAATATCTTCGACGCAACAAGAGCACGCTTGATTTTGCAGGAGGCAAAGGCTTTCAACCCACGCCTGACGCGCCGTTCGTACCGTTTCTGTCGAGCCCGGTAGACCACCCTGCCCAACCGTCACCGCTCTCAGCCGCACGCGATCGCTTTGCTCTCTTGACATGCGACCCGCAACGCGACACTAACCTGTCCGACATTGCCCCGCTGCCCGAGCTGCCCAGTTATCGTGACGTCGCGTGGGAGGATGACAGCACTCTGGAATGGGACCTGGTCCTGGGCTCGCGGATGTCATCAGGGTTCACTAGTATCGCGATGCAGACTGTAGCGATAGGCCCTCGGCCACAGGACAGGCAGTTGGTGATGGTGTTACCCACGGAACGGTTCGACCTAGAGAAGGGAGCCACAGTGGGGATTGCACGGGCAGTGATGTGGTGGACGCCGGGAACACCGGTGTACTGCAAGTTGGTGAACCGCGATGCCCAGGTTGTCGAGGTCACTAACGGTAGTATTTGCGCCAGGATGCTCGCCCTCAATGTCCGCGATCGTGGCCGTTTCGACTCTTTGTTCGACGATACCCCGTCCACTGTTGACCCTCCACTCCCTGACCCGGTTGTTGTGCCCACCCGTGACACGAGCGACGAGACCTCCGCGACCTCGCCACCCACTGTACGGGCGACCGACGCTAACATGGGCCAGCTCGGAGCGCTACAGAAGCAGGAGTTTGTCGAGGTTCTGGCAACGTTCGTTGAGGAAGGTTTATTCCCGATCGACCCTAAGAGAGTGGCAGCATGCGGTGGCAGTGAGTTGGAGCTTCCTTTGATTGACGAGTTTTGCACACCTCACGTAGCCAAACAACGCCGTTTTTCACCCGAGGAGAGACGCATGATTAGGGCTGAGATCCAACAGTTGCTGGATCGTGGTATCATTCGGCCTTCCATGTCACCCTGGGCAGCTCAATGCTTGTGTGTTAAGAAGAAAGATGGAGGTATGCGACTGTGTATTGACTGGAGGGTGTTGAACAAGCTTCTGGTATCCGACAGTGGCGGGCTAGGTGATATGCAAACCATATTCGATGGACTGAAAGGCAAGCAGTACTTCACTCAGATCGATCTAGCGTCGGGCTTTCATCAAATTGAAATTGCCGAAAAGGATCGCCATAAAACAGCCTTCCGTGACGCAGACGGCATGTTGTACGAGTTTACCCGTGCGGGTTTCGGGCTAACAGTTCTACCTTCCGCGTTCACGCGTCGAGTGAAGTCTGCTTTAGAATTATCGATGGCGTGTTTAGCTGGTTGGACAACATACTCGTCGCAAACGAAACATGGGACAAACACCTCGCTGCATTGGTGCTCGTTCTAACACGCCTTCGTGCTGCTGGACTGTCCGTTAACTTTCCGAAATGCATTTTCGGGGCTTCGTCCCAAGAGTTTTTCGGAATGATAATTGATGCTACCGGCATGCACCCAGCCCCGTCGAAACTCGAAGCGATTGCCAACATGCCCCAACCACAAACGGTCGAAGACCTGCGCACGTTTCTAGGCTTGACGGGATATCTCCGACAATTTGTCTCTCAATACAGTTCAGTTGCGGCTCCCCTGACCGACATCCTCCGCAATAAAGACTTTGAGTCAAAGCGCGCACGTAAGCTCTCAATTCAGTGGGGGGAAGCGGAGGAACACGCCTTCCACCATCTAAGACAGTGCCTGGCTTCCCCTACGATGTTAGCTTTTCCTGATCCTAATGCACCTTGTGAGCTGCACTCAGACGCTAGCTCAGTGGGCGCAGGTGCTACCCTGCTGCAGACCATCGACGGTACACCCAGGATCATCGCTTTCGCTAGCCACAAGTTCTCTCGCACCGACGCTCGACGAGGACCCACGGAACGGGAATGCAGGGGAGTATTGTGGGGCGTTGATCATTTCAAGCCGTACCTAGCTGGTAGATAGTTCAAAGTCGTGACGGATTGCTCTGCACTTACGTGGTTGTTTCGTAGTAGAGAACTTTGTCCCAAGTTGCATAGGCGGGCACTTCGCCTCATGGAGTACGACGTAGTACTAGAATGGAAGGCAGGAGTACATCGCGTGTTGCCAGATGCTCTGTCCCGTCTCCCCGTCGCCAGTAGCCCCTCCGTAGATGTAGACGACTCTTTTCCTGACGATTTCACGTCCCCGGATTCCGCTACTTTTGTGGGCCCGCCAGGCCCTGTGCTTGATGGTGTGCGTCTCGCGAACCTCTCGAGCACGGACGAATCCGAACCCGTAAATGCCGATAGTGAGATTGATCCCGCGGTCATAGCACCACTATTGGCTGACTTCCCGTTCGCTGCCTGTGCCTCGCTCGATGAACTTGTGCCACCACGTCGCTCAGGCAGATGATGCACGCCCTCAGTACGCCTGCAACCCTTCAACGACCCTCAGCTGCCTACCGTGGCACAGGTGTTATCAGCTAGGCTACAACGCGCGTCCGCACCTGAGCCCATCGAGCTACCCCCGGCTCATCCACCGGAGCCGGTGCAGCCCGAGTGCACAAGGTCCGCCGACGTGGAGGAGGTGCTTTCAGCAGGGGGGGAGTTGCCCTTTAGGTCAGCGGTAGACACAGGGTCGACGGCAATTCACAGGGCGCTACGAGTGCTGAAGAACCCGGACACGCTTATTCGGCGCCAGCAAGACGATGCCCTTTTGGGCCAGGTTCGGCAGGATCTAGGGGGGAGTGGTAAAGCAGGATACAGTTTGGATGATAAGGGAGTGCTACGGTTCGAGTTTGAGAAAGGAAAACTGGTAATAGCGACCCCCAAAAGCATGGTGGCCGACATCCTAGCGTTGGTCCGCACATTACATGGACACCCAGGAGTTGGAGCGACCTTAGCACTAATTCGGGATCACTTTCACTGGCCTAAACTCGCACGAGATGTCCGTCAGTACGTTTTGTCGTGTAGCTGCAGACGTCGCAAAAGGCCCACTAGTAGACGCGTACCGATGCTGCCAGGGAGACCATTGGAACCTTGGGATGAACTTGAGATTGACCTACTCAAAATTGACACGACATCATTGTCTGGTAACAAGAACATCCTGCTTGTGGTAGACCGTGCATCCAAATTCCCTTTCGGTTTCCCTCTTGCGACCAAGGAAGCAATAGGAGTAGCTGGGGCGTTGTTGGAACTGTGCTTAACTTTCGGCGTCCCCAAAACCATTCGTTGCGATGGCGGTAAAGAGTTCGGCGGAGAAGTAGTGACTCACCTGTGCCGGTGGTTACAGGCGGATATCGCTTTTGGAGTAGCAGATCATGCCCAAGGGCAAGGCTCAGTTGAGAGGCTAGGAGGCTGGATGCAAGAGCTGTTGGCAGAGCTGTGCAAATGCTGGAACGACCGTTGGGATGAGTATGTATCGCCTGCCATCTGGATTAAGCGCACGCTGCCCGACATTTCCGTTCACCCGCACATGACCCCATTTGAACTGTTGTTCGTTCGTAAACCCCGCACCTCGTCGGACTCGCTGGTGCCGCTTTCAGAGGAGGGAAGCCAAGATCCTTCGGGAGGTTTGGACAACTTCGTTGAACGGCGCAAGCAGAACCTTCGGGAAGTTCGATTGGTGCTCGAGAAGCGCCACGACCTGCGGGTAGCAGCAAGGGCCAAGTCGAACGCCAATATTTCGAGGAGTACGGCGTCGGTAACGGTAGAGAAAGGCAACTTGGTTATGGTGCGCGAAGCCGACAGCAGTCGTCACCGAGACAAGCGGGGCCGGAAGCTGCAGCACGACCTCTACACCGGCCCTTGGACAGTAGAAGAAGTTTTGCAGAGGGAGTTGAGTGTGCAAGTGAAGATGCAGGGTAGAAAGCTGCGTTCGCGGAGAGTTTGCACGGCCGAGTTGAAACTCTTTCATGTTCGCCCACCCCATTTGAGACATTCTATCGCCGAGAAATTCATGCAGTTTGCGTGGGGCCCTGATTTTGCAGCACCTGTCGAGCAACCTGAACTAGGGACGTTCGTCTCCCTCTCTGACTGCCGTCGTGTGCATTCACCTACCGGTGCCTTGGTGTGGGAGTACAAAGCCATATCACAGACTGGTGTAGAGTCCGTGTGGCTGTTAGAACCTGAGCTTCTCCGTNGAAAGCTGCGTTCGCGGAGAGTTTGCACGGCCGAGTTGAAACTCTTTCATGTTCGCCCACCCCATTTGAGACATTCTATCGCCGAGAAATTCATGCAGTTTGCGTGGGGCCCTGATTTTGCAGCACCTGTCGAGCAACCTGAACTAGGGACGTTCGTCTCCCTCTCTGACTGCCGTCGTGTGCATTCACCTACCGGTGCCTTGGTGTGGGAGTACAAAGCCATATCACAGACTGGTGTAGAGTCCGTGTGGCTGTTAGAACCTGAGCTTCTCCGTACGTTCACACGCTTGCAGTTGGACGGGTTCATTGCACTATGGCATCTGTACTATCCTGGATTGGCGTCTCAACTTACCCCACGCTCCCTACCGCGTGCACCGTTGTTCGCCCGTGAAGCCCTGCGAATCTACCCAATAGGTTTCACTTTCCAGACAGACTTTGGCGGAGGGCAAAAGCTCCAAGGACAAGTGTTTGACTACCGAGACCGCTACTGGCGTGTGCGTTACAGTAACCAGAACTGGGAGGAGTTGACGCGTCAGGAGCTGGAACGTTATCTTCACTGAAGATCGTCGTCACCGCACCAGTGGCTGCTGATTCGTGCATGTTGGGGTGGGGGGACATTTACCCGTGTATCGTGTGGTTTCTTTTGTGTCGTGATGTCAAGTTGGGGGGGAGCAATCGCCTTGTGGGTTTATTGGGATAGTGGAAACTGTGGGGCCTTGGAAAATGCGGTGCTGTCGGAGGAGGAGGTTTCTTGAGGCTCAGTCGTGTTGAATGGGTTTACTTGCGGACTGTATGTATTTGTTCCTACTCGGTAGGCGGTACCGAGTCGATGGTTGATTGAAGTGTTCATTGTATGCAAGCGGGCATGCGTGGACAGGTAGGTCCTGGAGGACTTGGTCGCAATCGCTGTTATGATTGTGATAACACTTGTAGCCAGTGGCGGTATGTCGGTCTATTCCACTGGCATGGAGATCCATGCCAACGAACTTCACGAAAGTTTGTCCCTCAGAGAAAAGAGAGAGACGAGATGGCGGCGTGAAGTATCGGGTGGATAGTTCCATTTCGAGGCATATCGGTTGATGGAGAATCCTGCGGTTCTGCCATTGCATTGGTTACAAGTACAGGATGAGGCGTTAGTGTATTATGAGTTGATAATATACTAGGGGGGATGTTACGGTTCGAGGCATTCATTGTCCCGCAAGTACACGCCCACAGAGGTAGTTGGCCGCATTCTGCGGAGCCTCTGCAAGAGCTGTCCGGACTCGCCCTCCTCTGCTCACAAACAAGCTACCACCCTGAGCTTGAACTAAAAGAATAAGACCATAACATCCACAAGGAGGCCTTTGCTCCGACGCTACATCGGCTACTACAGCTGGTACGAGTATCTTCACTACTCATCGCACTCGGTACAGTCGTTCGATTGCACAACGAGAGATCAGTGTGTCTTTTATTATTAGCATCGACCGCGCTAACCGGCTGACCAATGAAAAGACGTCAGTCTTAGTGCGGTTGAAAACACAAAACGCTTCTATCTACCATGAACTGGGACCCCGTGAGGGGACAGCATGGGGGAGGCTAAGCTATCCTCCGGATCAAAAACAGAAACAGCAGCAACAGAAGAAAACTGCACCCGTCTACAAAGGCTATTACCTAGTACTCGAGTTCGTTTAGGAATACTTTCACCAGTACCCTCCTTGTTTTCGCTCCCATCATTCTGATCCTCATTTTGACAAGAAGAATATCTGGGCAGTTCTTCCCTAGCCCTACGTTTCTTGTTGTAGAGAAGGTCATCTGGCTCAAACCCTTTGCTCTCTTCCACTCCTCCATGTTTTTCTGCTCCATCGTCATCTTCGTCCTCCTTTTTTCTCTTTTTCTTTCCTTCGTCTTCGTCACTCCCAAAAGAATTACCCTCACTACTATCGTTGTCGCAGAGATCCCAACCGATTGGCCCTGGTGGAAGTTGGTCGATCAGTAGCCCATGGTCAGTGTGTGTGCATCGTTGCATGAGCGAATACATTTCAGGAGCCATAATCCACTTTCTCGCGCAAAAACCCGTGCCGTGAACGGGAGCTGTACGTACTTACTGCTTACACACTTGAGACCTCTACCCTGCGTGCTAGCGACTCGTGACAGCAGATCAAAGGCCAGTACCAGGTCACAAAAAAAACACATGATGCAAGAAAGGCCCCATCGCTGAAATACTGCAACACAAAGAACAAAATAAACGAATATTCATCACGAAGTCACGATGCGCGCAAAAAGTCTCCTTGGGGAGCGGTTTGGTCAAGAAATCCGCGCGTTGCAGGTCCGACCGTACGTGGACTACCTTGAACTCCCCCCGTGCTACACGCTCACGGATGAAATGGTGGCGGATGTCGATGTGCTTCGAGTTGGGAGTAGTAGCCGGGTTACTTGGCAAGTGAATAGCGCCTACGTTGTCTTCCCACACCGGCGTGCACCCCACATCACGGCCCGGAAAGATGAATTTCCACAGATACCGCAGAAAAATAGCCTCCTTCATCCCATCGGACATCGCCACGTACTCCGCTTCCGTCGAAGACAGGGTGACGCTCTTCTGCGTCCTACACAGATACATCACACACGCACCAGCGAACATCACTAGTGCCCCAGAAACAGACCGCCGGTCGGTTGCCTTGTTGGTGAAGTCTGAATTGACAAAAAGTTCCATGTGGTCTCCTCCCACCGTGCCCCTCTGAAAAGTAATCCCGTACCCGCTCGTGAATCTAACATACATCAAAACATGCAAAGCCACCTCCCAGTGCAGTCGCTCCGGCGCGTGCGAATACCTCGCAACGGCACGTACCGCGTTGAGAATATCCGAGCGAGTCTGATTCGCCAGCCACATCAAGTGTCCCACTAGCGACCGGAAAGGCTCGTCGACATCGGGCTCGTCGGGGTCGTACTGCTCAAGCTTCAACCCAACGACCATAGGTGTCTCTTTGTCCGTCGTCACACCGAACTTGGCAACGATCTTCTCCACTACAGCCTGTTGCGAAATAGTCACCGTCCCCAACACCGTGTCACGAGAAAACCGGCAACCCGCATACCAGCGCAGTTCCCCAAGGTTGGAAATGGGCACATACCGGTTGAGGTCAACACCAAACTGATCGCACCTGCTCTTGAGCCCGATAGAGAAGATGTCGTCTACGTGGATCACAACCACCATGGTGACTACACCGCTCTCGATCAGACGCATCACACACGCATCGGCGGCACAAGGCTCGAAACCAAGACTCTTCATGCCACGCATCAAGTGATGATGCCATGTGCGGGACGCCTGCTTCAGACCGTATAGGCTCCGTCTCAACCGCACGACCTTACCGGAAAGCGCACCGCACCCAGGGGGAAGACGAATGAACACAACCTCATCCAGTTCTGATTGGACAAAGGCTTGCTCGGCATCGAAATGGCACAAGTCCCAATCTAACACACAGGCAATGGCGGCTAGCAATCGAATGCTCGTGATGGAAGGACACGGGGAGAAAGTCTCAAAGACGTCAACACCCTCACGCTGCGCAATCCCACGGGCTACCAACCTAGCCTTAGCACGCACAGTATACCCGAACTCGTCTCCCTTCCATGAATACACTCACTTGGCGGAGATGACGTTCGTCCCCCGACCTCCTCGAAGGTGCCCACTGCATTGAGCCCGAAAAACTCCTTGCGCTCGGCGTTGGTCCAGATGTGGTGGTGGGGCCCCGCGTGCGCCTCCCCGTATGTCTCAGGCGTCTCCAGGTCGCACACCAGCCCCGTCGGCAGGGCTGGCTCAGCGACGCCCGGTGCAGGAAGCTCGGCGATAGACCGCTTGATCTCGTCCTCCGTGGCTAGAAGAGCAAATATCCCCGGCCCCGGCCCATCTCGCTTCGCCCGCGACCTCGTCACTGCGGGGGTCGCTACAAACTCCCGCTGCCCCTGCCGACGACGTCCGCCTGTACCGCCCTCATGCACCATCTCCGTCCACAGTCCATCCGATGCCATCGCCGCCGAGTGCGCGGGGGCAGGTGTGGCAACAGGTGCCGCAGATGTGCTCACCCGCGAAGGCCCCCCCGCCATCCGCGCAAGTTCCGCCAACACCGCGCTGCGCGCTGCTCCGCTCTCCACCCTGCTCTCCGGCTCCGTCATATGCTCATGCTGTCGCTGCTCCGTCGTCGCCGGAGCTGCCGCCGATGCTGCCGCTCCTGCCGCCGCCGCGGGGACAAAACTGCCACCGGAGGTCGCCGCCGTCGCCGCTGGAGCTGCCGCCGATGCTGCCGCTCCGGCCGCCACCGCGGGGCCTCCGGCCATCCCCCCCGCCGCCGCCGCGGGGGGAACACTGCCACCGGAGGTCGCCGCCGTCGCCGCTGGAGCTGCCGCCGATGCTGCCGCTCCGGCCGCCACCGCGGGGCCATCCCCCCGTCCGACCCCCAAGAACGCCCATCTCCTCGAAAGCCCTGGTTGCTGAAGCCGAAGGTGCAGTGATCGGAATAGGTGGGCACCCCAGCCGGCGTGATGATATTGTGTGTCGTAGAGGGATGATCCTGGCCTGAGTTCAGATAGAAGCACCGCTCCCCCTTGCTGTGCATCTTGGACNCCGACCCCCAAGAACGCCCATCTCCTCGAAAGCCCTGGCTGCTGAAGCCGAAGGTGCAGTGTTCGGAGTAGGTGGGCACCCCAGCCGGCGTGATGATCTTGTGCGTCGTAGAGGAATGATCCTGGCCTGAGTTCAGATAGAAGCACCGCTCCCCCTTGCTGTGCATCTTGGACGGGCGGTGACGGTGACGGAAGCCGGGCATCATGAACGGCAGAAGCACTCGGATCCTCCTGCCGTACCGCTCAACTTCCGGGCACCGCTTCTCTTCCTTGCTCACCTCCGCTGCGATGTTCAGAGAGTCGTTCATCCACGCGAAGGCCTCGGGCCAGATGGCCCTGAAGGACAGCGCCTTGATCGGGAACATAACACCGGGGAAAAGCTTCGGGAACTCCAGAAACGCAGCCTTGCCCCCCTCCATCACTAGTGCAATCCTCCGCTCCACACGACCGTTGCTCNTCGGGAACATAACTCCGGGGAAAAGCTTCGGGAACTCCAGAAACGCAGCCTTGCCCCCCTCCATCACTAGTGCAATCCTCCGCTCCACACGACCGTTGCTCTTGGGCCCGTCGACCGCCGTGAGCTCCCGCGTAATGTTCAGCTCCGCCAGCAGCCCCTGAAACTCCGCGTTGACCCACTCCGCGCCGTTGTCGGTCAGAACACAGGCCAGCCCCCCGTGAGTAGCCAAGAGCGATTTGATGGAGGCATACCACGCACGAAAGGCCGCAACCACGTTTGTACTGCTCTTCTCCCGCAGAAAGCAAATCCATCCGTAGTTGGTATGGTGGTCCAGGATCTGCATCACGTACTCGGCACCCCCGCTGGATTGGCCGAACGGACCGGCTAGGTCCATCGCGACACGCTCAAGAGGCCGCGTCGTCCGGCGGGAGGGGGAGATGACCTTGGGGACCGAGCGCTGAATCGCCTTCGACTCCGCACATCCATCGCAGTACTCCGGAGTGCCGGTCACCTTGATACCCATCTGCTTGGCAGTCTCGTACAGCGTCTTGGAATTGGCATGACCGAGGGAGCAGTGAAGAGCGTTGTAGTCGATGCTGGATTGCGTGCCAGGCCGTAGCATCGCCGCAACCATCGCGGGGGGCTGAGGAGGTGAGTCGCGTTGAGGCAGTGGATCAACGCGAGTCCCCTGGATGTAATTCCCGTGAGGGAATTTTGTCATGCGCACTCGCCCCCCCAAGATCGATGCTCTATCCCGGTTAAGCTTGATCTCATGGCGATCCTGGATCATGTTCAGCGGCAGAATATCTAGCGCCAAACCCGGTACCACACCAACATTCTGCAGGGTGACGCGCACGTCCTCAGGGCAGTGGAAGATCACATCCAAGTCACCGAAAAACTCTACCGGGATGTGCTTACCGTCGCCAAGCATGAGTAGTCGCTCCTCCGGGAGCGGCAGGCGCCTGTTGTACACCTCTTCCCCAGAAGGGACCACGTGGACAACGGCACCGGTGTCTCCAACGAAGACCGTCGAACCCGGGCGATGTGGGAAAAGGTCGGATGGTTCGCGCACGGGGGGGGATGAGGTAACGGAACAGACAAGGTGCATCGCGAAGAGACCGCCACNCCAAGCATGAGTAGTCGCTCCTCCGGGAGCGGCGGGCGCCTGTTGTACACCTTTTCCCCAGAAGGGACCACGTGGACTACGGCGCCGGTGTCTCCAAGGAAGACCGTCGAACCCGGGCGATGTGGGAAAAGGTCGGATGGTTCGCGCACGGGGGGGGATGAGGTAACGGAACAGACAAGGTGCATCGCGAAGAGACGGCCACCGAAGGTACCCTCGCCATTGCCAAGCGCCTCAGGGTCCGCTCCCGCCGCGTCACTACCACCGCTGCCGCCGCCATTTTCACCTTCCACGCCACCGCTGCCGTGGAAAATGTCGACAAAACCAAAGTAGGGCTCGCCCGGTGTCACTACCTGCTGCTGTACGATCGCTCCACCGCCACCACCGCCATTGTCACCGCCGCTGCCACCACCGCCAGCACCACCACCACCGTTGCCGCCGCCACCAGCGCCGGCCAGCATGGTGTCACTGTAGTATACGCCATCGGCCGCCGGGACATCACGAAATTGGACGGCCGATGTATCCGCGGCGGTGTACGCGTACTCCGGACCGAGGGCACCAGCAGAAGTGACGACGTTGAGGTGGGGGTGCCGGTTGCTCTTGGCACAGTTGCGCCACATGTGACCGTACTGGCCGCATGCACCGCACGTGCCCTCGAACCTGCGGGGGGCGGCGCAATCTATGGCGTGGTGACCGTGCCTTTCACAGCGGCCGCATCTGTGCACTGTGCCCATCGGCGCGCCAGGTGGAGGTAGTGATTCCGGCTGATGATACACGGCATTACTACCGCAATCGTAGATGCCACCAACACCGTTCAAAGCGGGCTGTTGCTGCTGCCGCTGCTGCTGCGGCTGCTGCTGCGACTGCCGGTACGGCTGCATCTGCGACTGCTGTTGGTACGGCTGTTGCTGTCGCATCTGCTGCTGCGGCTGTGGGTACGACTTTTGCATCTGCCGCTGCGGCTGTTGGTTCGGCTGTTGCATCTGCCGCTGTGGCTGTTGCGGCTGCCGGTACTGCTGCACCTGCACCTGCGACTGTTGCTGTTGGACAACACCGCTCCCAGAGGACCAGTGTTGCCCGCGGCCGTCGCCGTTGTTGCCATTCCGCCGTTGGCCTCCGCCCCCCCCGCTCCCCCCGTTGCCGCCGTGTCCAAAACCACGGCCCACANCAGAAACCGCCGGCGTCGAAGCTGCCGACCCTCGCTCCCTCATCTCGCTGGCCTTGAGCGTGGTATATCGACCACGCACGACGTCCTGCAACTCAGCGCGGGTTAAATCACGGTTGGAAAGACTGGTGCGCTTCTCGACATCGTAGCGTGCGGGGAGTTGGCGCACAAGGATCTGCACAACTTCCTGGTCACTCTTAGCAATGCCCACAGCCCGTAACTTGGTCTCCGGTTGTGCGACGCGCGAGAAGAAAAGATTGGGGTCCTCATCNGTGCGCTTCTCGACATCGTAGCGTGCGGGGAGTTGGCGCACAAGGATCTGCACAACTTCCTGGTCACTCTTAGCAATGCCCACAGCCCGTAACTTGGTCTCCAGTTGTGCGACGCGCGAGAAGAAAAGCTTGGGGTCCTCATCATCACTCATGGTTATATTATCTAGCTCGGCGACGAGGAGCTGACAATCAGCTGGGTGGTTCGGCAAAAACCAATCCTCCATCATCCTCCACGCCTCTGCCACGGAATGGCAAGAGTACAGGTTGTTCTCAAATGGGGCCCCCACCGCTGCCTCCAAGATAAAACTCCATGTCCTCTTGTGCTCAACAACCAGCTGTGCACCATACTGGCGTGTCAAGTATCCTTCATCCTTACAACTGACAACGGGAACCTCAGCACTGCCGAAGATTGTGTGCTGGAGATTGTGGTTGTCCACGTAGGCCAGAAAGCGTCTCCGCCAACTGAGAAAGGTGTCGGCGGTGCAATTAAGCGGGATTCTAGGCACAGGAGTTCTGACAATTGTACCTCCAAGAGGCAAACCCGGCACCCCAGTGCCGCCATCATGACTCACCCCGCCTGGCCACATTGGCCTCACCGGTGCAGATGAAACCCCTCCAGGAGCAACTAGACCGTCGCCTCCTGAGCTGCTGCAGGCAGGTGCACCCGCAGACCGCCGCTGTGCTGCCCTAAGCTCCTCCGTCTCAGCTTTGGCCTCCTTCGTCTCAGCCGTGGCCTCCTCTATAGCTCGTAGCGCCTCATCCAACCTCGCGCTCAGAGTTGCGTCCTCCTCAGTTCCAGACATAATAAAAAAAAACTCTAAACCCTCCCTGCTGTCCCAGCCTCGAAGTACTGTCCCAGCTATAAACCCTGCTGTCCCGGTCCCCGCAATGGCCACCGCACCAGCTATGCACTGCTGTCCTCGCCTCCTTTGGCCGCGATCCCAGCTATGAAAATGGTGTCCGCTGCCCCGATGGCCCAGCTCCCACCGCTCAGACGCCAATACCCACTGCCAACACCAGGCCACAATATATTGTGTTTGGGTGCGGTAGCTCGTCAGAGGCCGAAAGAGAAAGAAGGTTGACTCAAAACCTTGTTGCTTAGAGAGTAAGAGACATGCGGTAGGCCACACCATCGCCATGCAGCATGTCCGTCAATACATTCCATCCGCGTACCCCCCGGAGGCCCTGTAGACAGTATACTCTGCCGAGCACCCCAAACAAGTCACAGCAATGTTGCATCGCTTGTGGTCTTGGCCCCGCTCATTGCTGTATATTATATCGATGGGGTCTATCTGTCTAAGCATATGAACACTACACGACACACGAAGGGTCTCATGGCTTCGCATCTGCCAATACTGGGCTGCCTCTGATAATACGTGTAACGGGAATTTCCACACCCCACCTGGGATGAATTGTAGGTGGACGTTCATCCGCCTTCATTTGAACATACGCAGGCATGGCAATGGTTGATTCATGCTTCCGCCCGCCTTGTAATTTCGGCCGTCTTCACCTTCCTATTGATGGGTGTACTCTCACCTCGTGGTTTTTTGGTGGAGGTGATGGCGGCAGCGGTGGTGGTGGTCGTCGTCGTACCACCGAGCGTTCCCGCCGGCGGGGGGGGGGGGGTCCTCGGAGGCACTCATCACATCCTACATCTCCAAGGAAGGATAACCCCCTTCGCAGGTGTACCCTTGCTCNGGGGGGGGGGGCGTCCTCGGAGGCACTCATCACATCCTACATCTCCAAGGAAGGATAACCCCCTTCGCAGGTGTACCCTTGCTCCAAAACGAGGCGTGCCCCTCCCCGGATGGTGATCACTATTGACTATTGGGTGAATAAAGCGCAAATTGACAGATACGAAGATCGAA
>CACKRE030004913.1:91178-112114 GCA_902602495.3 Ectocarpus sp. CCAP 1310/34 | reverse complement strand
GCTTTTGGTGGGATAAAAACCCCTCATACTCTTTGCGTTGCACGATTGGCAACTATACTCGTGGAAGCATAACATCCCCTCATACGTGCTGTTGGTGGCTTGATAACCCCTCACACGTTCAGTTATCTCGTTCGTGACAACCGTACTCTCTCTTTCATCCCAACACCACACATTTCGCAGAATTCCGAACACAGGAAAGGAGTCAGACACAAGCCTAAAAATCTTTCGGAACACAAAACAAGGCCATTCATCTTCGGACAGACGACATGATCATTTCATCACGTGCCTGAGCGGGTCTGGGACCCTATTTAGTAGCAGAAGTGGTGCTGCTGTAATGCGCTGAGTCGCCCTTCGGGCGCTCGCGCGATGGTCAGGGGGATGTCGTCCGCGGGCGTGGTCGATGGTTATTATAGGCGCGCTCCCTGCTGCTGGCCTACCTCGTACTCTTCGCTCTCTCGCATGACTTGTATCTAACCCTCTCCTGCTTTCACCTCGCAGCTGACGTCCGGACTCCTGTTGACTTCTTCTGCTTCAACCCGCGCGCTCTTATCGACGCTGCGGGAGCTATCTTGTTCTTCTGCCTCGTTGTTCCCTAAACTCAATCCATTTTCACCGCACAGTGATACTCCAGCTAAGTCTGACCCGACTACTTTGGGCGACGTGCCTCCGCTAGCGTGATCGATAATTCGGGTGGCTCAGTTGTGTGTGATGGGAGTGTAGGGCAGCTCCGCCATGACGGGCCGTAGGGGTAGGTAAAGACGTGTAGACGTGTTGCAAAACGTGTTGGGAAACGTGTTGTATACGTGTTGTATTGATCGGGGGCGTGCTTGAGCTCGTCATTCCATCACGGCATCAAGTCAAGCATAACGCTCAAACACCCAAAACGAATCGTCACGAATCTCCACCAATCTAATACACTCCCAAGGAAAACATAGAGAAACTTCTTGTTCCTCCGTAGTTCGTTACTGCAAACCCGCATATGTATACGCAATATACCACCCGCATGCTATGCTACGAGTATATCGGAGTAGGTGATAGTGTGCCTGGTGTTAAGAGCCGCTACGAGGCTTTGCTGCGCCTGCGTTTGCTGTGGAGCGGTGGTGACTGCGGTGCTCTTCTTGACGCTGCCGGCGGTTCAGCGCATGCTATGGTGTGCTGGATTTTTCATGGTGTGGGTTGTGGTCGGTCGGTGGCAGCTCAGCAAGCAAGCCCTTCAATCCCCTAGTCTAGACTCTCGTTGATATGGATGTTGAACGCGATGCATTACGCCAGTTCGTGCCCTGACGTTTTCCGCCTGGACACCCAATATACCACCAAGACTCCCTTGCAAGGAGGGAAAAATGCCACAACGGCGGCGAGTTGTACATGATGTAGCGTTCACCCGTACTCCCCTCGCAACCCCGTCTGTGTCCCTCGTAGTCAGCTAGCTCGTCCGGCGCACACCATGACGCAGCGGCGGTCGACTTGTTCGCCAAGCTGATCTCTGTCCCTCCCGCCTGAAACGCTTTATTTTTTTTTTATTTTTTTGGCGTCAGGCGAGCATCGATGCGTGCGACTTCGTCGAGGAGACACAGCTCATTCGCAACTGCGTCGGCGCATGCCTCATGAAGGTGGCCAGGGCAGTGCTGAAGGTAACGCGGCCGCCCACGCCGGCGGCGGCAAGCATGGCGGCGGCGGCGGTAAGCATGGCGGTGGTGGGCATGGCGGCGGGAAGCACGGTGGCGGCGGTGGTGGCGTTAAACATGGCGGCGGTGGCGGCGGTGGCGGTAAGCATGGCGGCGGCGGTGGCGGCATGCACGGCGGGGGTAATCAAGGCGGGGGCGGCGGTGGCGGTGGCGGTGGTGGTAGCGGTGGCGGCGGCGGTGGCGGTCACAAGAAGCAAGGTCGCGGCGGCAAGAAGTGAACTGCTGTCGCATAACGCAGCCCCCGAGATACGGCGGTTTTGCTTCCAAGACAGCGACCACGTGTGAAAATATGACCCCGCAAGACGTGATGCATGCCGCACGCATCCGGCTGCCATCTGACGAAAAGGAGTGTTACGTTTGAGCCCAACAATGGGCTGGTCTCGGCACGTGTTTAAAAATTAGAAGCCGCCCGGTGTAGAGTAGTACGTGGACATACATGCTGTGCGTAAAACGGTTGGGGCCATGGCGATACACATTCACAGAGCAAGGTAAAAAGATTGTTTCTGTGTTGCGATCGGTCGACAGCTCACATTTAAGATCTTTGCACAGTATTTTTGGAAGCTTTCTTGTTTGAGTCCCGCCCTGGTTGCCTTTTTCCGTGTGTGTAAGAGCCCGACATATAAATATGTTATCCGACTTGGGTCCCGGGAGAGTCCTTTTTTTTCTCTAGGTGATGACTCTCTAATCCCCAACGTTTCCCTTCCAGCATGTAGCGTTACTGCATAGTCTAGTTGTATGAGGATTGCGGGTTAGGGAGAACGATGCTTGCGACGTAGCAGGGGGCGGTTACATTTTTCTTGTCGCTCGCGAACACCGGTTGCTGCTTCAAGGTGCGGGTTCCGAAGCCACCCTCTCTCGTGCTAACTGTTGAACTCGGAAAACGTTGAGCATTAGTGAAATCCTGTAGTGCAACGGTGCGTTAGCTACCCTATTGTATGAATAAAAGACGTGGCAACGATCGCGATTGTTTTGGTGGGCGTTTCTTTATTTAGGTTTTCACAGGCGACGCGCATACACGCGAAGGTCACGACCCGAGCTAGGCTACAAGCAATCTCAACGTCGATGCTGCTTGAAAGTGTTGGCGCTGGGTGCGCTGTTTCGGGTTGAGCGTTTACCCGCGTCTCGCCCCCTGTCTGCATGACTCGCGTACTAACGACGTCATTTAGAGTTTTCATCCAGTGTTCGCAGACTTCGGGTACGTAGAACATCTCCACAGTGCAGTGGTTAGGCACCATTTCGACTAGGTGATTAGAAACTTCGTGCTACCCCCATATGCTGTTGTTTTTTTGTCTCCTTGTTTCAATGGTTTTCACCCCTTCATTCGATGTATCTCTTGTTTCCTATCTCCAGTCCTGTTACAAAATTATCTTCTTTTAGTCTACCTAGTATGTATTATGTGACACCCTTTTCGTTGTAACTTTCTTTGTAGGAAGGTGAAGGCTGGCTTTGAGACGTGTATCATTGGTTTTTTTCTCAGGCTCTCGCGAATTCAAGTATGTCGTACTGGGGCGCAGCTTCCAACGCGATGTTGTTAGTCAAATAATTACGAATATACGTGGCGGGATGGCTTGCCGATGAATATTCGTAGGGGTTAAATGGATTGTCTGAGGGCACTGGCTTCGGTGAAAAATATCACTTCTTTTTTCGAGCGCACATCCCACTTTTTTTCCATCTGTTTCGTGGCGCACTGCACCAGCTTCGGTGGTCTCTGCACGTCGTATACGGGCAGCACTCTCGTCCCAGAAACGTAGTCGCGTTGTGAGACGACCAGCGCCCGAGTCGGAGTAGCTAAACACGCCGTGCAGCCACCCTCTTCGCCGTAGCTGCTGGGGTAACAGCTGACAACCAAGGTGTGTTATACTTGGTACTTCGAAGTTTTCAATTGGGGTAGAAAAAGTACGACCGAAGAGATCTCGCCGAATCATGAGTAGGTGATGCATGTGGTATTCTCTTGCCCCCGAATAGTCCAAAATGCTCCCAACAATCGACCACAGCTACGAAGCAGACATTGGACCAATGTGACCGCTCGTTGCAGAGGCTGCATGCAAGCGAAAGGCTACATATGGCCTACCAAGCGACGGCAGTGGTAGCATCGACTACATCAGCAACACCACCACCAACCACAACCATCACTACTACAACACCACCAACACCATCACAACCATCAACAACAACAACAACAACAACAACAACAACAAGACACCGAGTGCACCGCCTCTTCGGAACCTGTGTCACTTTGCCGGGGCCTCGGATTTCAATTCGTGCGTGGGCTACGACCGCCGCAATGTGTAAAACATTTAGCATGGGCATCGGCGTTGTTTTCGGGGTGTCACTAATGTACGTGTACAGTATCATTTAGGACTCCGCTACCAAAATCCGATGTTGTATTGGTACGGATTTATCGCTCTGTTCCGGAGACTTCTTGCACGCGTAAGCAAATCAATGTACTCCCACACAACAACCAGAAGCGGCATCATGGGTATCGGTTTCCCCCCGCTATTTTCCAAGCCAACCACCTACAAAAAAAAAAGAAGGCGTGGCACCGCCCCTCTTGCCAATCCTGCGTCGCCGGTGGTCTACGCGGCATCATGGCACACGCACGCTACGGCGCCAGTTGCGACTCGAACCTGGAGAATATGGCGCAAGTCTCTCCGAATCTCATGTGCTCCCCCCAATCGATGGCCGTCATGCCCCGCTTGTCCTTATGGTTCGTGTCCGCGCCGTGCATCAGCAGGTAGTGCACGATGTTGGACTCGTTGTGGTATGTGGCGTAGAAAAGGCAGGTCCAACCGGCCTGCCGACGAACATATCGGTGAAAACGGGGAGAAAATAAACTTAACGGCTTCTTGTAGCCACCGATGGCGCGGGCAGGTGGACTTTAAGCGTTTTAGTTATCTCCATGGGGGCTGCTGGAGTTCGTAGCCCTTCGAATGATGCCTTGCCTTGTCTGCTAGGTCGATCTCAGCGCCGAACACGTCCACGAGCATGTCCACCATCGCCTCGTGCCCCAATCGGCACCCGAGCATCAGCGGAGTCATCCCGACCTGCCGTGTTTAGCGTCGTGTGGCCGTGTCAAGCAGTATCGTCGACACGGAACGAGAGGCATTCGAGTGTCGAAGTCTCGTTTAGAGACGTGGGAAAGGCCCGTCAACAACCTTAATTGACTCGGTAATATTGTCTTCCGCTCTCTTGTGCTTGCTGCTATGACGCTTTAGCGGTTACAAGGCCGTGGATGCTTCTGACCTTGTCAGTAGCGTTTATGTTGGCCCCTCTGAACGCCAGCTTCTGTGCCGAAGATCCCAAGTCAAGGAGCACGGTTTTGTGGAGCGGACTCAAGCCTGTCTGCGCGGCATATTCATCGCGGAACGAGAGAGCGTTCGTCGTCGGAGAAACGATTGCGGCGGGAGGCAATGGACACTCGGGGTTAGACCGCGTCACCTCCATCGAGCTTATGCTGAGATGCCTTCAAATATGATCCCGAGACGTGGCGTTGAAGCGTTTTCGTCGTTTCCCCAACAACCCCTGACGCGTCCTTCCGATTGTAAAAGCCTACACAAAAAGAGTATACACCAGCAGGTGGCTTTTTGCAGTGCTCCACATCGGGACACCTTTGTGTCTGAACACTATTGCTCATCAGGCTTGACTTTTACACGGCGTTTCGCTCGACGACAAGAAGACTAGATGTCATCGTCCCCCATCAAAGCTTCGATAAGGTTGTCAAGGCAAAGCTGACCGAAAGAGTACGAAATTTTTCGTTGACATGTTCGCCCAGCGTGAAAGCTAGTCTAGGTGATCAACAACCCACGACGTCAAGGGCGGTCTTGACTGGCACCAGCAAAATATGTAGATGTTTCGAACACACGGACTATTCGTGCCCCTCCCAGAACCGTAACCGATGGACGGACTTCCATCGTCAAGAAAACGTAGATTTGGATGATATTTTGGAGTCGTTGTCCCGTGCCGTCAACATGAAAAACAAATGAAGGAAAGAAACACTACACTGAGGTGTGTATTCCCCATAATACAGCGCTCACGATCGTGTCCGGAGCGTTGATGTCGGTGTCGTCGATGGAGATGATAAGATCCGCGATGTCTTCTCGCTGTTCCATGAGCGCGAGCGAGAGTGCTGTCCTTCCTTCTTTCTGTTTTTGAACCGAGAGGAAAAGAAGGATCGCTAGAAACGTGTGTTATTGATCTCTGGATTTCTCCGAGTGTAGTATGTATGTGATTATGGCTGGTGTCAAGTGAGTGTTCACTGCAAGGTCCACACAGGCCATTCCATCCTCCCCACACACCTTCAAATGAGTATGGGGCTTAGACCAAGACTGATTGACACCTTTTCCCCCACCTCTCTACAATGCTGACAGATTTGATGCCGGCGAACGGCCCGCCGCGGCCGTGCGCAGGTATGAAACATACGCAAGCAGCCGGATGGGAAATATACATGGTATGGGGTGCGCCAGAGAAAAGGGTGCCAAACGCTGAACCGCACACGAGGTATTTGCCGGGTAATTGTAGTGTGACAAGCAACAACGTTCAACACCCCAACCTGGAGAGTGAATACAGTCGTAGGCGAATGTGTTGTACTTACGTCATAGTCGTTGATTTTCGAAGGACACTTGCGGATATATCGCAATAGGGTGGCCTTGACGATGTCGATGTTCCCGTCCAAGACCGCGTCGTGAAGTTCAACGTGCGCCCATCCCCTACACACCAAGCCGTGCAATAATGAAGAGGAAGATCAGCTGCAGGTGGCGCGACCGTTGAGACGCCGTGTACGGTGCAATTGTTTGAGACTGCTTTCCATGAAGTCCGCATTCCGTGTCGCTTGCTTGAACGAGGGATTGGTTTTCATTTGAGAGCAAGGGCTTCTGTGGCGCATCAGAGGGGGTATGTTGTTGCAGCCGATCGAGACTGCATGAAACGACCAGTGTCATACTGTGCACAGTGCTTGCATGTGGTCAAACGTTCCTGCATCGGCTGCGTTACCGTGATCACATCTGATTTTTTCTACGTCTACACGGGAAGCCCGACCCAATACCTACAGTAGCCTCCGAAGACGGTACAGTGGCCAGACGAACTGTTGATGATGAACATTAGCCTCAACGACGGGCTTAGTGCGGTAGTCTTGGAGTACCTGAAAGTTGACCCCGACACCCGCGAAAAACACGAACCCAGGGCAATCAAATTTGGCTCCAGTCGAGTAGTGCGTGGTTTCGTTAAAGACCTTGTTCACCAAGAGTGAATCACGTTCAAACGTTTCATTTGTCAGAGGAGAACGACAAATTAAACTGAGTCTTCAACCGTCAGGTTGTCGTCGATTTATTATCCACATACAATACGACCCTTGAATACTGTACTTGTAATCTCTTCCGATGTGGACACCCATGGGGGTGTGTGGTTTGTGGCCCTGGAATAACTAGACTCTGTATGGACCAACGTTATTTTGGGTGGAAAAGATTTCATCCGCTGCGGGCACACTGTTATCGATTTCGAACATAGTAAGAAATGCTACGTAATAACCGACAACGCGAACATCATAGAGCTGGGTGCACGGCGACCTGTCTTGCACACTGTGTGGGAGGGGATCCCACTTGGATTGTGTAGGTTTGAAAGTGTCGTATTCGAAGTTCGGTTGGGACCAGAAGATACATCCTCGGGTACATGAGAGGTATTCAGGTTTTGACACTCGGGGTGTAGTATCTTGTACCATCTGCGGTAGATTCATTTGTGTGCCTGACTTCGGTAAGCATGCATCCTTCGTGTCTTCCATGTTGCACGCTCACACAGCACAGCAGTTACTACCGTACCACGGCGAGGTATCTGTCGAGGACAAGAAACGCCTGTCAACGAACACAGGGAGCTCCAAAATACGTCGATTTACAGTGCAATACGTTGTTGGTTCTGACCAAACGAGATCCCCTGGGTACCTGCGTCATGACTTCTTCCCGCAGGACATCCCTAGTATTCCTCGTTGCTGCCTCTGCCGATCCCCCGTCTTGTTCGAAATCGACGTCATCAATGGCTTCAATATTCTTGGCAGCTTTCGCCGACTCCCTCTGCTTCTTCTTCTTCGCGCTGCCCTTGTCAACCTTTTTTTTTGCTGAAGCTGCTTTCGTTCTCTCGCCTCCGTCTTCCATCTTTCCTTGGTTTAGTTTGTCGACTCTCTCGTCGGCGGCGGCGGCGGCGGGCGCAACGGCCTTCTTCGATCGAGGCATTGGCCATGTAGCACGTCGCGCTATCAATGCTGGTGCTGGTGCTGGTGCTGGTGCTGGTGCTACTTGTTCGTAGCTTTCTCTCCCACTGCAATGCCTGCTATTCTTGTGCGTTCGCTACACTTGCCGCCTCTTGATACTTTCGTCTTCGCATACACACACAGATACGAGGTACGATCTGAATGAAGAACCTCGGAGACGTAAATATGAATCTGAAACCGACGACGAAACGGCACCAATTCCACCGACCCTTGTTCGCTCATACAGCGGACATTCGTTCGCTGCTCTCTTGGAACCGCTCGAACTCTATGTAGTTCTTCGTACGTGTGCTCCCGGCTTGCTTTGAACCGTGCTGGACAAGACCATGTCGACGACGGTAAATCATTCATTGAATCAAGCATCTCTGCTGTATGCATCTACAGCAGTCGTACATGCGCAACAGCAGTTGAACCTTTGGCGCTGTAATGCACGTTGGAATCCGCAGTAATCATGCGCAGAAGAACCTGACATCACGACGGAACGTTCAGTCGCGATCGAGAAAGATATGGATGTCCTGCGCGTCCGCTGTTGTGTGTTGTGCCGACACTTGCGCCATGTGCGGTGCATCTCTCTCTCTCTCTCTCTCTCTCTCTCTCTCTCTCTCTCTCTCTCTCTCTGCAGGCTTATGGATGCGTCGATCACGACGCATTTCTCGAATCGCAACTATAATAGGAGAGGAGGTACTGAGCGGAGAGGGGAAGGTCGCAGATCTTTGGTCAGTTCGTTCTGCTGAGGAGGCTGTGGGGAAGTTCGGGTAAGGGAATCGCTGTTTGCGGCCTACGCCACTTATTTATCGGGTGAGACTGTTTTGGTGATGTATTAACTTCACGGGAGGTAGACGACCGTCCTTCACACGGACGAAAGAGGGAGTGCTCAAAGAGCGGCTCCCACAGCAAGGAGGGGCCCCGTGAATCATCGCGGTGCCCCCTATCAAACGGTTATCTTACCAGTCTGCGTGACACAAAATCATCCAGCACATGTATCCAACAGCAATGTTCGCAGACTCACGAACAACCTCCCTGGTTCTTCACGCAAGTGACTAACCATCAATTGGGCAAGAACGCCCCAGGATACATCAGAAAATACCAACATGGTAACATATGGAGGGGAAACCCGGCGTCCGGGCAAAACCCCTCAAGGAAAAACCCTTCTACCACAAAAAACCGTCGCTATCACAGCGGCTTACAACGGCCGCACTTACCAAAAAATCCAAGGCAAGTGCTAAAAACCTCTACATCTACTCCGGCAAATTCATCAGCTTGCGCCGGTGGTACTGCAGACTGACCCTGCTAAGGGCCTTGGTAAGGAGGTCCGCGTGTTGCTCCGTTGTCGGAACAAACTTGACCGAAATATCCCCCGACCTAAACAATCCTCGGATGAAATGATACCTCACGTCGATGTGTTTCGTGCGACCTGAGCTGAGGGGGTTCTGCACCAACGCTATGGCCCCCTGGTTGTCCTCAAGGACCTTGATGCTGCTACCACTGGTCTCTGGGGCGACAAACGAAAGCACAGCACGCACAAACAACGCCTCCTTGACACCCTCCCCGGCAGCAATGTACTCGGCTTCCGTTGAAGACAAAGACACGATACTCTGCGTCTTGCTACCATGGCTGACTACGGTACCTCCAACCGTCGTCGCCAACCCTGACACCGAACGCCTATCCTCCGTGTCGGCGTAGCTAGCGTCTACGTACACGGCCAGCCCTAACCCCGATCCCCGTTGGTAGGTGATGCCGAGGTCCCTCGTCCCTTTCAGGTAGCCGAGGATCTTCTGTATGGCATCCCAGTGCCGCTTCGCCGGGGCGTGGGCGTGGCGCGCTACCGCACGCACGGCGAACGAGACGTCTGGACGCGAGAAAGTCGACACCCACATCATGCTGCCGATGGCCTCCCTCACCGGCCACTCCCCTCCTTCCTCATCCTCTCGCTTCGGCCCTAGATCGGCACCAGGGGTAGCGGGGATGCGGGAAGTTGATTTCACATCGAAGCGTTCAACCATGCTGTCGATATACGCGGTTTGGGAGATTCTAAGAGTCCCAGCCTCTACATCTCTCTCGATGGCACACCCATCAAACCATTGACACTCTCCAAGGTTTTTGGTGGGAAATTTCTTGTTGAGAGAAGCAAGCAACTCCTCGCAATCCTCGTCAGACCCAGCCACCAAAATGTCATCCACATAAATCACGATAATCATCACCACGACTTCGTCTACCATCTTGCGGAAAACACACGGGTCCGCCTTGCATTGCTCGAACCCGTTCTCGACTAGCGTATCAGCAGCGTGGTACCCCCACTGCCTACCGCTCTGCTTCAGACCATAAATCGCACGCTCAGCCTTAGCAATCTTATGCGACTTGTCCCCGCACCCAGCGGGGAGCTTCAGAAAAACCTCCTCGTCTAGCGTAGCGTGTGTATACGCCTGCTTCACATCCCAGTGATTGAGGTTCATGCCCTTCTCGTTCGCTACCGCAAGCATCAGCTTAATGGATGCGGATGAGGGGCAAGGGGAAGACGAATGGAAATAATCGACGTTCGGGATTTGCGAAAACCCCCTAGCAACCAGACGCGCTTTGAACGTGTCTATCTTCCCTTCCTTGTTGGTCTTCCAACTAAAACACCACTTTGAGCTCACAGGCCTGCGCCCCTCTGGCGCACCGTCTACGAATGAAAACGTCCCCGTGCCCAAGTGCCCTTCAAACTCTTCCCTCATGGCCTGTTCCCACCCCTCTCGGTAAACAGACTTGGCAACGCCGGCTACAGTCATGGGTGGGGCTTCTACATCACTCGGACGCTTGCCTATGGGGGATTCACTTAGCTCGTGGGACGCCAGAGCCGTCTCGAAGGCGTCTGGCGAGTTGAGCATGAGGTCCACCGTACCCAGCAGGAAATCCTCCGCCTCTTGGCGCGCAGCGTGGGCCTCCTGCGCGCGCTCGGACAGCAACTCTCGCACCACCCTCGCCTCTAGCCCCTCCGCCACGTGAAGTACTGCCGAGAGCATCCAGCGGGTGAACTCCTCCGTGCTGCTGTCGGGCAGGCTCGCCACCGAGGCGAGCAGGGCTTCGGCACTTGTCGGCGACGGGGCCGATGTGGGCGGCGACGGGGGCGACTCGTACCTCGGATTTCGGCGAGGGTTCTCCCTAGTGCGGCGGCTGGTGAGTTCCGCCGGCTTGTCGAAGCGGGCGAGCCGCCGGGCCTCTGGCCCACAGAGCGCCGGGAGATCCGTCTCGCTGTCGCTGCCACTGCTGCTGTCGCTGCCGCCGTCATCGACGCTGCTGCCACCGCTGCTGCTGTCGCTGCCACTGCCGCCGCTACCGCGGCTACTGCTGTCGCCGCCGCTGCCGCCGCTGCCGCCGCTGCCGCGGCTGCTGCTGCTGCGGCGGTCGTCCTCGCCGCCGCCCACATCGGCCGTGCCGGTCGACGTGGTAGATGGGGCGACGCTCGCGCTCTCCCTGCTCGAGGGGGCGCCATCGCCAGCGTCGCCCGCGCCCGACTCCTGGGGCGCGGCCGGCGGTGCCGCCGGCGCTGCGCGCGCGGGCGGCCCCGCGGGCCCTGGGGCTGCCGTCGTGCCAAGGTTGAAACCTGGTCCTCCATCCACAGGTTCTCTCTCCGCCCTCCCTCCACCTTGGTTCGACGCGCCCTCCCCAACCTCGTCCTCCTCAGTCGCGAATTCCTCTTCCTCCTCTGCGATGGGAGGCAGCGACTGGGGCAGGGCGGCGGGGGCGGCGGGCACGGATTGCCAGGTGAAGTTGCGAGTTGTGATCGCTCGGCGTTTTTCGTTGAGGATGCGCACGCAATCACGGTTGGTGTTGATTCCCGGGCCGAGGTAAAAACACTTTTGGGCTTTTGGCTCGGACTTGTGTGTGCGCTTGACCTTGTATACGGCAGGTTTGAGGAACGGGTACGTCGCCCCCGGCGGGGGAGGGTGCCCGTGCCACATCTCGTACGGCGACTTCTTCTCTGGGTTGGATGTGGTGGAGGTGCAGTTCAGGGCGTTGCATGACCAAGCTATGGCCTCGGCCCAAAGGGATGGGTAGTTCGGTGCTCCGGGGTAAAGAGTTGGCGCTTGGATACGGGCGGCTAGTGCTGCATCCTTGATCAGACCCAGTGCTCTCTCAGCTACACCGTTGTATTCTGGGCTGTGCGCGGGGGTGAACTCCTGTTTGATGCAGTACTTCCGGCACACCCTGCCGAACTCTCCCTCAAAGAACTCTCCTCCGTTGTCAGATCTCACGACCATGACATCGGACGGGGCACCGTTTGCCCGGTTTTCGGCAAGGTATCTCTCGAATGCCTCAGCTGCGTCTGATTTGTGCTTCAGGAAATAGACACGGTTCCACCTTGTGTAATCATCCTTGACAATGAGAGTGTACCACTTTCCCCCCAAGCTCTGCACCCTAGCTTTTCCACTCAAATCCACGAAAACTCGCTGCAGTTTCTTAACTGCTCGGGTCGACGTTTTGTTGGGGATGGGCTTGGAAAGCCCCTTCGCCGTCGAGCACCCCAGGCACTCCCGGAGCTCGCCCACCAGCGTCGTCCCTTGCTGCTTCGCCGTGGTCCTCAGCAGCACCTCGTGGGAGTGGCCGTGCGCGCAGTGGAAATCGTTGATGTCAACGGGGGTGCTGGGCGCTTTCGCGTTGCCAGGAGCAATTGCGGCACAGGCATGTTCGGTGTGTGTGCGGAAACCGTTTTGGACGTACAGGTTACCGCATCGGGGGAAGTACACCACCTCCCCCCCCCCTCTCTCCAACTCCAACTCGTGTTTGTTGAGGGTTTTGGTTTCGAACCCGTCGTCGAAGAGGGAAGTGAGAGATACTAGGTTGTAGTCTAGTCGGGGGACGTGTGCAACCCGTTTCAACAACAGGTCGGTTGTACCGTCGCGCGAGCTAAGGGTTACCGTCACGTCGCCATACCCTACGATAGGGAAGGTTTCTCCGGCGGCGACGCGCACACGTCGATCACACTCTTCGTAACGAACGAACCCATCTGAGTTCGCGAACATGTGGGTGGTAGCGCCGGTATCGGCAACATACCTACCCCGCCTAGCCTGCTCTACACCCCCTCGACCAACGACTTTGTGACACTCGCCTGAGATGTCACCGACCACCAGCGCTTCTTCTGCCACGTCCAGTGCTGTGGCGTCCGCAGACGCCCTCCCCGCCGGCACTTCCACCACGAGCACCGCCTCTTCGGTCGGGCACTTGCTCTTGTCGTGGCCGTAGCCCTTGCATGTCTCACATCGCACGGGCTTGCTCTCGGGGCAGTTGGCCACCTGGTGGCCCTTCTTACCGCACCGGAAACAGCGACCGCGCATGCTACCCGCATCGTCGTCGCCGCCTCCGCTGCCGCCTCCAGCCTTCGCGCCACCCCCTCTCCCCTTCTGGTTGCCGCCGCCGCCGCCGCCACCCTTGCGGCGGCCGCTGTTGCCGCGGCCCGGCGCTCCTCCCCCGCCGCCACCGTCACTCGCGAGGAGAGCATGCTCCGCCCTACGCTGGCCCTTCGAGGCCTTCCTTCCCTCCGGGAGGCTCGCGTGCACCGTGCTCACGATCCTGACGATCTCGGCCCTATCCAGCGCCGTTGCTGTCTCCAACAGGAACTTCGCTTGTTGGTACTCGGGTGGGAGGGAACCAACGAAGTGGGCGAGAACGAAGGGTTGTTCAGCATTGAGCCCCTTTTCGCGCAGGCGGGCATACAGCAGCTCGAGAGAGTAGAGGTGCTCGATGGGGTTGCTGTTGCTGTGTGTGGGGATTGCAAAGTCGAACATCTTCCGCATCAAGGCCTGTTTTGACCCCTGTGACTCCGGATCGTAGACCTTTTCCAATTCCGCAAGGACCTCTTTCGCTGACGTACAGTTGCTGATAATTGCTTTGTCAGCTTCTTTTACCACAGCAGTAGTGATAAAGTGGAACGCCTGAAGCCCCCGTTGGACTTCTGCTCTCGTGTACCCCCTACGGAGCAGTTCGGAAGTCGGCAAGTTTGGGTCGCCCACGGGGATACTGCTCTCTGCATCTCCTATAAACAGCCCGTCCAAGTCGATGGTCTTCGCAGCTTGGATGAATGACTTTCGCCACGAATCAAACCCGTGGCTACGGCTTTTCCCGTCTAGAAGCGGGGCATTGACCGTCACCCTTTTCTGGTGGCTACTGCTGTAGCCGTCCAGGTATTCTCCATTCCCTCGAATCACGGGTATCTCACCTGGGGGGTTTAACCCCCTCGCTTCCCCGTAGTCCGGTCCTATGCCCGGGCCCACTCCGGCTGGTCCAACAGGGTTCGCTCCCGATCTGCTGGCCCAGCCGCCTTCCAGCAGCGACCGTGGTCCTTGCCCACTATCTCTCGTTTGCTGCTGGAGAAATCCCCCGCCACCGCCGAGCGGCAGCGTGGGCTCTTCTCGTTGGCCTCTGGGGGCAGCAACCCAGCCACCCCTACTGGCTGCATCCGCCACGACGCTGCCAGGCTCCTTCTTCTTCACCGACTCCTCCACCAGGGCCGCCAATTGCGAAATCTGCCGTTGCAAACTTGCAAGCTCCGCGTCGCGGCCCTCCTGCACTGGCGGGCGGATCTGTTCTCCGCTCGCAGCAGCGCGCTCTTCGTCTCCAGCAGAGCTCATCCCGATGTGGCTTCCCTCGAGGGGCAAAACTCTAGAGTGTTTGCGGCCTACGCCACTTATTTATCGGGTGAGACTGTTTTGGTGATGTATTAACTTCACGGGAGGTAGACGACCGTCCTTCACACGGACGAAAGAGGGAGTGCTCAAAGAGCGGCTCCCACAGCAAGGAGGGGCCCCGTGAATCATCGCGGTGCCCCCTATCAAACGGTTATCTTACCAGTCTGCGTGACACTAAATCATCCAGCACATGTATCCAACAGCAATGTTCGCAGACTCACGAATGATCGCCACGGCCAAACAACACAGCAGCGTACTCATTGTCATTCTGAATTCACGCGCTGGTTCGCTTTCGGTTGTCACGTTACGCCCGGTGGGTCCGCATACAGATGTGTCTGCGTTCTCCTGCATTGCCAATGGCGGTACGTGCCTACTAGACTACACCGGTATATTTTTTTCTTTTTTTGTCTTCACTTCCAATCAACGCTCACAGCACTTGCGCCATTTACTCCAACCCGTGGTCACACACAAGAGTTTCCCCCTACACGCCCCTCCTGCGTTACTTTGCCTTCGATTTGTGTGCGAGAAGAGTGCAGCACTCTCTTCTCTCTGTGTACACACGAACTACCGCAGTAGCGCTTTCCACCCAGGCCAGGAACGGTAGGAATCTATGTAATAATAGAGTACTACAGTAGGCCCCTCTAATGTGCAGTAGATTATCCACCCGGTATTTACTAAAATATGGTTTCCCCGTCCGTTGTCGATGTACTTGCTCATGTACTGAACACCAGATACGCCTCCGGGGATCGTATTCCGCGCCGGGATCAGATCAAGATATTCGAGCGCGTTCACGAGGCATTAGTTTAAGAAAGCTCGACCTGGTCGGTGAGAGAAAGTGGAGGATTCGTTTGGTATTAATTGTCCTCCTGTCGACACTGAGGGTGCCACTTGTTCCGGTTTTCGTCTGCACTCTTTGAGAATCCCTGCTACACGTGGTTTGCTTTCCATGCATCCCAAACATGGTGAAATCGACGGTCAGGCCAAAAAGAAAGGTAAAGCACTCAAGGTTTCAGGCTAGCATCCTCGATGAATGGTGATACGTAGCCTGTCGAACAACACGGTCTCGGGGTAGGGCGACATACAGAGACCTGCCCGAGTACCTGGGTGACGATTGAAGTAAGTTGAGCACATGATTCCTATATATGGTGTCGAGGTGGAATCAAACGCGTACGGGTGTTCCTCATAGGCGGCCTATTTCAAGTTGACTGCTCGCCGGTCACCTCCAATTCGTTTGCAAGTAATGCCATTTCAGAGGTGTGACGGGCACGGGATACAGCTCGACTCAGAAGAGAGCACGGCATAGTCTATAGCAGCACACACACAGTCTGTTTTGACCGTCGGGGGCATTTCCCGCTAACACGCGGCATACCTTGCCGCTTGCGCTCCGCATCGTGGGTCAACAATAGCTTGCGGTTTCGGCAGCCGGTGGACGCTATGAGCAAGTGGTGAACTTGCAAGAAACACTCTGTGTGCTTTAGGTCCAGCTTCAGAAGCTTCAGCTCACTGATGTTGGCAATGACCAGACGCAGCAGCGCGCCCTCTACAACAAGGCCCAAAAGGTATATGACTGTCAGCATTCATTGGTGTGGTTTCGAAGCACCCACGATGTGGTAAGAGTAGCACCAAGAATTGCATAGGCTCAGCTGCTGGTTGATGAGGGCATGATTGTGCTTGTTGTTTTCGGAGCGCTCCCTGTAACATCGTACATTCATTCAGTAGACCTCTAAGTGTTGATTGAATGTGTGGGTACGCCACGCACGTTTCTGCTTCCAGCTTGGACATCTCCACGCTATCGTTGGACGTCAGATCTTTCCACTTAGATCTCCTCAATCTCTCTCTCTCGCGTTCCCTCTTGCTTGGTTGTCTCACGAAGAAACGCATAGGAAAGTGTGCTCGCACGATGAACTCGGCGGGGGCGCGAGTCGAAGAGGTCTACACCATGCGAGAAGAGGAGCTTGAGCAATTGCACCGTGCTCAAAAGGAAACGCTCGAGCTGGAGCTCAGCTGGCTCCCAAAACCACGCATAAAGTACACCAAACGTTTTCTCGAACTACCGAAGACCAAAGCCGCGTGAGAGAGTCGTAGCCTGGTGAAAAAGTACGCACGCTTTACGGACGATTTCCGTGTCCAACACGATGATGCAAATATCGTTCTTGCAAGATCGGTCGTCGATCTGTGGCTGAAGATGACTGGCTACGGTGTTACAACAGCTTCAATCTGTTTGTGTCCCTTCGCTTCACGGAACACCGACCTGATTTAGTTTCGTGGTGCTTTCGCGTCTCCATCGTGCATCTTAACCTGCACCACAAGTCTCGTGAGGCTTCACCAATACCATGACGCCCACACGGTTCACCAGGCTCTGGTCAAGCTGCAACCAATGGAAGAAATAGCCTTCCTCGCCGAGTATAACGCCCAGGTAGGTCTCTAGGCTTACTACGACGGCGCCCACGTGTGCTTCTACCAGAATTCAGCTGCTGTGCTCGCAAGCAAAAACCGATCCAACGGGAAAATAAAACTGAGTTAATCCTAGCCCGCTTCCAAATCCTTCGGCTTGCAAATCTGTACAGCCCGATGGTGCTGTACCTTACTTTTTTTCCATGCAACATACACATACACGTATGTCCACCATGCTTTGCTGCTTTGTTGAAGTCGGACAAAAAACGTACTTCGGCAAAAACAGATCGTCCTGAAGCGGCGAGCACTGGAGAAGCGCCAGGCGCTCGACCGGGAAAAGTTGCGTGAGTCTCTGACCGACTTCGCCTTCGTGAGGAGAGAGAACGGAACAAGGTCACAGAGAAGTGAGAATGAGCGAGGCGTGTTCGAGTGACGTAAAAGATGGTCTATTGTGGAAATATCTGGTGGCGGGGAAAAATCGTTGTGTAGGTTGTCAGCGTTGGTCATGGGTGGAATTGTCTGGACACAAAGGTCTCCCCGCGTTCATTGGGGTCAGATATCGCGGCGTAAGCGTTACACTCGCGTCATACCCACGGGCTTCGGGCGTGTCGTTGGCCATTGTTCTTGGACACAGGCACTCAACCCGCCTCTGCACTACCTACGGCCCGTGCCACCTCGCACCGTAGGTTCATGTGATGTTGGGTTTGAAGATTATACACTTCGTGACGCTGCTCACTTGGTCACACGTCGTGCTTGCGGCTGCTTCTGTTTGTTACGGTAGCGTGAAACGCAAACTGAAGCACAGCGAGAGAAGCATGGGCCTTGCGCATGTCATGGCCCTCAACCGTCGGCCGGAACTCGCCCAGAAATCATCAGCCCACTGGCAGCAGCGCGCACACTTTGCCTCGGCGGTGGCGGCGTTGCGAGGAGAACGGTTGGCGCAACCTGTTAAGGTAACAACGTAGCACTATTGCTTATTAACCTTGCCGCCTTTCTCTTCTCAAGCCTCTCTTCTGCATCCACTCTGATGGCGGCCTGCTTCTAAATTGCATCACCAGTGTACGAGTTCGGTTCTTCTGTAAATCTGATCACCCACCCAAACAGCGCGGCATGTGCATATGCGAGGCGGTTGAAGCGCGTCGCCTGGTCTGTGATGTAGTACCGAGGATCGTTCGATGGAGCATTAATTTTGTTGGATTTCCGTTTTTTCTGCTGTGTGTGGTTGTTCAACAGGGAAAGGCCAGCGCCAGCGCCATCAAAGTTGCAGACCTTACCAGCATACATGACTTCGAGAAGGGCCTGAGCGGGACGGTCTCGACGGATGAAGACGCCAATGCATCATGACGGCTGTGATAGGNGGGGGGGGGGGGGGGGGGGGGGGGGGGGGGGGGGGGGGGGGGGGGGGGGGGGGGGATTTCACGTCAACTGCTGTTGCGGTCGGTGATGCAAGCCTTCCGGAAGTCTGACACGCCTTCCACCTTGCTTCACGTTTAGCCTAACGCGTTTTTCATGTCGTAGCGAGGTCTAAATCACGTCGTAGATCGGTAGGTCGCGGTACCTGCGTGTGTTCGGCTTGCTGTGGTGTAGTCGAAGTCTCTGCCAACGTCAATGTAAAAACCTCTTACCTTATTGACCTTAACACGATCAAACACACACAGAGGTAGCCAGTGCCCCCCCGGGATAGCAACGTGTAGCGAATGTAGAAGAACAGCAAAGTAGCAGCGTTGTCTGGTGTGCAGCTCATAGAGTTTGAAACGCGAAGTGGATGTGGTGGATCTGGAAGGGAGAAACAATGATACCCGCGCGAGCTCTCCGGTCCCCGTGCGAAGGTCATTGAAGCTCTGTCATCGCTACCATTTGAGGTAATATTTCACCTCGTGAGTTTCGATCGCGCTAATAATCGCGCGTTGGTGTCATCTCTCTGTTGCCCGCTCTCTCATCCCAACTCTCGGTAATGACGAAAGTTCGGTGAATGATTTTTTTTTCTGCTGGAGTGATTGAGTCTTCAACGCCCCCCCCATCCCAAGGCGTGGAGCGACTTTACACGAAGTACCGTAGGTGACAGAAGATATCATACCCTCTGGACCGATATCAAAGCTCGATTACTCCGCGACGAAGAAGATACATAGATGAATCATACAATTTCAAAAATCTCTNCGAATAGGCTGCTACGATGACTGCATGGTAGCGAAGGTGTACCCCGACTTGGTTGGCGAGGTGATGGAGAAGTCGGGAAAAGAGATGGTTGGGAGACGCGCGCTTGGGACTCAATTCACCGGCGTTATTCTTCCGGTCATATCTTCGGACGAGTCCCCAGTGGCGCCTATGCTTGACCAGAGCATGGGGGAGGTGGGGGGGGGAGGGGAGAAGGAAGATGAGGGAGACGAGGAGGACGAGGAGGGGGAAGAGGAGGACGAAGAGGAGGAGGAGGAGGTAGAGGAGGAGGGGGATTGGGAGGAAGCACAACACGCAAGCTCAAGAGGTCGCGTACGTATCGCGAAGAAGAGGTTCCCGGAGGTGGGCTAGGGATGGATGGATGTGTTGGCTGCCAACCACAAGAATGGAAATCGTCGACGTTTGTTTTCTTCTTGCTTTTTCTGGTGTGGTGTCGAACGCAACGTTTGCAAGTATTGTGCGCTACCCTTCACTCTTGGTAGTAATAACATGGGCAAATCCCCGTTTTGTTNGGTGGGCTAGGGATGGATGGATGTGTTGGCTGCCAACCACAAGAATGGAAATCGTCGACGTTTGTTTTCTTCTTGCTTTTTCTGGTGTGGTGTCGAACGCAACGTTTGCAAGTATTGTGCGCTACCCTTCACTCTTGGTAGTAATAACATGGGCAAATCCCCGTTTTGTTCCCGGGGGGGGACACAAATTTCGTGTACCCTGGTGGGAAGTGGCCAGTAAAATGTGCAAAAACTGTAGGGTTTGTTCTACCGGAACAGCGGTCTGGAAAGCGCATAAAATGGGCAAGATATGGGGAAATACCCGTTTTGTCCCCGGGGGGGGAACAAAATTTCGTGACCCCTGGTGGGAAGTGGCCAGTAAAATGTGCAAAAACTGTAGGGTTTGTTCTACCGGAACAGCGGTCTGGAAAGCGCATAAAATGGGCAAGATATGGGGAAATACCCGTTTTGTCCCCGGGGGGGGAACAAAATTTCGTGACCCCTGGTGGGAAGTGGCCAGTAAAATGTGCAAAAACTGTAGGGTTTGTTCTACCGGAACAGTGATCTGAAAAGCGTATAAAATGGGCAAGATATGGGGAAATCCCCGTTTTGTCCCGAGTGGGGTCATAAATTTCGTGTCCCCTGGTCGGAAGTGGCCAGCAAAGTTTGCAAAAAATGTAGGATTCGCTCTACCGAAACAGCGGTCAAAAAAGCGCTTAAAATGGGCAAGATATGGGCAAATCCCCGTTTTGTCCCCGGGGGGGGACAGAAAGTTCGTTTCCCCTGATTTGCGGTTCCCCACACATTACATTGAGCAAATCACCAAGTTTCGCCGAAAACCCACCTTCCCCACCCCGCATTAACAATCTGAGACCGAATATCGCATCTACACACCGACAACAACCCACAACTGAATTTTCAGAGCTTAGTCTATATATCCTCCTGTGTGACCCCGGTTTGGTCGTCTAATAGCTAGTAGGCGTGGAGGGTAGGGGCCAGAGGGGCAGACGACAGAGTTCAATGATGGGAGAAAAAAAAATATATATATATACTTCCTCTGTATCATAAGTTAGGGTACCTAAATTTGTACGGGCCCTTAACCGTGTCCGATCTGTTTTTCGATTTTTTTGTTGAAATCTTCGGAGTTTTTTTAGCAACATTTATTTTATTTTAAATGCATGCGCCACCCCGCGTGCATGAGCGCCCGAGAAAAACCAGTCGGCCTGAAAAAGGCCGCATTTTGCATGTATTCTGCCCCCTCCGACCAGGCGGG
>CACKRE030004913.1:58017-83236 GCA_902602495.3 Ectocarpus sp. CCAP 1310/34 | reverse complement strand
GGGGGGGAGGGGGGGGGAGGGGGGGGGATGAGGCACCAACGGGTTTCATGCGTGTTGCCCGTGTTGCCAGTTGCACAAGTGCTCCCGCCCGGTGCGATGTTTGGGTAGACGTAGGACACAGCTATTTTTAGCCCTTGGGGTGAAGATGTCTCAAAACCTTTTCGTACAGTTCGATGTTTGGGTAGATTACGACACAACTACATATAGTCCTTGGGCGAAGATTCGCATGCCTCACAATGTTCTTATAGAGGTTTAGGATTAGGGCTAGTTTTAAGACCTACATTTCGCTCCTTGAGACTGCAAGCTTTTCCTACGGCCACGGGAATTATTTCCTAAAAGGAACACCTATCTACCCACAACGATGAAATAGCTCACGTTTGTTTGAGCTCTTGGAACTTTTCCTGGAAAACTCCTCCGCCTTGCTGTGCTTTCTCCCTCGCCTTCTCCGCCTGCTTGACAAACTCACCCTGGGATGGAGAAGGTATCAACCCCCAGGCGCACACAGCGGCGGTTGCAGAACAAACGCATGGGAGTGATGACAGCAGGAACAATGATAAGCTTCAAGAACACGAGCTTGCGCAGTCGAACAGGCTTCGCCCCCCGTTCTCCGATCAGCATAAATCAGTCCAAAGTGAAGTGAGGGATTGACGCCAGCCAGCTTCATATTTGTATGATACGGTCCGTCCGATATGACCGCTTCATCGAGTCAACTTTCGATTTTTTTCCCGTCACATTATAACAGGGATCACAGCATTTCTGCCTCCATCCGCGGAACGTTGGAACCGAACAAAGGAAATACTTTCGTGTGTACTTCCATTCCTTCAATGCAACCTCGGCCCGTGTGAGCCCAACCACACCGAAAGGTTAGGCTGACCTCCGGCGCTAGCAACGCATGATGTGTACCTGCTTGCTCTTTGCGTCCTTTCTCCACTTCTTCTCCGCATCCTTGAGCTTGGACAAGTTTTCCTGGACGCTGGGGTTCTCCCTAAACTTCTTCTCGGCCTCCTTGAGCTTGACTAGGTTCTCCTTCACGCTAGGGTTTTCCCTGAGCTTCTGCTCGGCATCCTTAAGCTTGGACAGGCTCTCCTTCAGGCTCGGATTCTGCAAAGTGATTGATCGGCGGATTGGCAGGGGATTTGATGTCGTTGTAAGGGAAGGTTCAATGACGCCGCCCGATATTTTACTACTGGTACAGCAGTAGTACAGAGTTGTAAGGTTATATTCGGCGAATGACACCTTGATTCGACGAATCCGATGTCAAGGTTCGAAGGACCTTTGGTGTCATATCGTACGTTGCTCGTTGCTCGCGCCTTTGCGGATATGTTCAAAAGGCATTTTTGCATAGTTTCTGGAAGGGGCTGAACGTCAAGGGGTGCGACATTTTCCGCATGTTACTTGCCGTCAGGGACGAACTCCAATCCGCCGGCTCGTCCACACACCCTCCTCTGCTGTACTGTGTATGTGTTGTGTGTTTTCGGCCTATTTATTATGGCGACAGTCCCCCCATTTTTCGTGGTGAGACGTGTACTACACTTTTCAGCGTATGTAGAGTACTAGACTACACTTTTCAGTGTATTTTCTCGTACAGCTACAACCATCCAGGGTCACACAGGAGGGGGTAAACACCAGGGCTTTTTTCTTCTTTATACATATTTCTTTTCATGCCCCACCTTCCTCCTGCGGTGCGTGCTGAATTTTATTTTTATCGCGAGAAGGGTCCAGCCGTCCCTTTCCCTCGTCAACGGTGCTAACGTCGAAGTTTGGTACTCACGAGAACTTTTCAGATATATTTCGCTTTCACCCGCAAATTTCGTAAATTTTTCATCCCATGAGGATTCGAACTCACGACCTTTGCGACTAATAGCGGATTACGAGGATACCGCTAGACCACCGGGGCGACCGGTGTCCTGCAAACCAATGGAGCGATCCGAACAAAGGACCAGAATACGTGTTTTTCACATCTTTGTTGTCCGGTAGGGAAGACTCGAACTGTGGCGTAGGTGTGCTGCAGCCAAACTACTGCTGTACTGCAACGCGCAGTGTGATGCTCCTACCATTCGTTTCCAGAAGAGCATGTACTATTCACAACAAGCGGTTGTTACTTTTTTTTTTTGCTTAATATGACACAACGAATCCGTCTCTATCTAGTCTTAAGAAACATTTCATCCTCTGTAAACAGCAGTTACAAACCCTGATGCAAAGCACAGTACAATACAATCAGAGGTCACCGTCGTAGCAGCAGTGAAAGCAGCAGTAGTAGCAGCAGCAGTAGTGGCAGCAGCAGCCGCGCTCACCTTCTCTATCTCCTCCGTTAAGGTCTTCTTGAGGCGGTCAAACATCCCTTCCTCGTCTCCGCCCTTGCCCTTCCCACTAGAGCCAGATGCCAGACCTCTCCACTGCTGCACCTGCGTCACCGACGCTGCTGGTGCAGGCCCGACGTGCGGCCCTCTTCGCCGATCAACCTGGATCCATCGGGATAAGTTCGCTGATCGCTGCTGCTCCGTGGTGGTGGTGTTATTGGCGAAGGTGTTGGTGGTGATGCCTCGGACGAGGGCGGGCGGCGGCGCGACGTTGTCGTGCGGTCCAGATGGGACCACCAAGCCCCTTGGCCGAATTGAGGATGGTCTGATCGCTCTCGTGTAAGCTGCTGCCGGTTGACGGAGAGAACAGGCCTTACGCGTGGAGCTATGCCGTCCTAGTCGCAGCATCGTGTGCAACCACGCTCTCCGTCCCTTGCGTTTGCCTGCTGCACAGCAGTGCGTGCAGTGCCGCATCTGTCATTTCTCTGTGGGGGGACGGACGATGGTGCTGTTTTTTTGCGGGGAGGACGTAGACCACGAGGCCGGAAGGCGCGAGCAGGCACCAGCATCAGCAGCACGTGTTCACCACGCTGCTGGTATCAGGTGTCAGAGCCACCCGTCGTGGTTAACTCCGAAGTCAGGCATAGCGTCCGCAGGGGACCGGGAATCTCTATTGTCTGTGTTTTAACGGCTCCGAGATTCCACAGAGGACTTGTCTTTCACCTCTTCAATCAGCGGGGGCCGACTCTGGTTGCAGTGGAGGCGGGGCCTCTCCGTGCATCCAGCATCGAACCTGGTGTATCCCCAGCACTCAACCGGACGCTCGTAGTTGTTGCGGGAAACTCCGGCAGATGGCGCCGATACCCAGGAGACGATGGAACGGTAGTGCAGCAGCAGCGAGGCTGGTGCTAGGCCTTGTTTTGTTGTTGACGGTCATGGGTCCCACTGGTGCGTCTCTCTTCAAGCGGAAACGGACGAATAGCAAGGAAGTCCACCCTTCCGGAGGTGTCCCATTCGGCAAGGGCGGCAAGGGCGGCAAGCGTGGGAAGGTGAGACTGCGGTGTGTGATGGAGAGGATGAGGATGCTCGATACCCCGTCATCTGTTTCAACCAGGTTCTGCTGTGTCTCTGTGTATGAATCATGAACGTCCCTGTGGTATTCTGTGTTCAACGTGGGAGTTTCGGCACCTTTTCCCTGCCCGTCTCGTCATGTGATTTGGGTCCCCCGGTGTACTGCTGTACGAACTTTCCGCCCGCCGGCGCTCTCGATTGATTGATGCTGCCCGCCGTTTTCACAGGTTAAGGAAGACGTTGCGTGGCTACTAGAGGACACTAGTGATGGGGGTTGGAAGCCGGTTAGGGATGACGGCCATGTTCAGGTGTGTCCGCTGTCAAACCTGGAACACACACGTGTTGCAAGGGGGGAGCTTCCGAGGCCCTCCTTAACCCTTGTGTGGCGGGCTGCTTGGCGCTTGGCATTGATTTGTCTTCGAACGCCTGAAGTAACGTGATAAACTACAAACAACGCCAGATCACACAAGACGCGCGCATGTGTAAACTGCAACAGCAACAATCCCCTGTTTTCACCGCAACCTCAGTGTCATGCATCCCACGTTGAGTTATCATGTTCCTATAATTCAACCACAATGTCAAAACGGTGTTGACACCAACGCGTACAGTATTTGGTTTCGTTCATCCATTGCACCGCATGTCCATACCTAAATGGTATGGTTTGGCAGGAGTTTGGCAAGTTTTTGTTGATGTATTGGGCGCCATCTTCCTCGCACTCCCGGCACCCAACACGGCAAAACAAGTGAACCCCCCCGCACACCGGCGGGCATCAGTTACACAGAGCCGCAACTCCGCCACCAAGCGCCTCCGCAAGTGAAGCACCGACACTACGAGCCACAGCATCTTCGTCCTCAGCCTGCTGAAGAACTCCCGCTTTCCACGGCGCTCGTCACTCGTCAATACCAAAGGGACTACCGCGATGACGGCTTGGGCCCTTGTGTTGTTTGGTCATGATCTCGTCGATCTCATCCACACGAGGATCAGGCAGTTGGCTGAAGCTGCTGATGCCGTTGAGTTTCTGGTAGTTGACGGTGGTTGGTAGCCCTCCCGGTTTCTTAGATGATCTACCATCTAGAAAAGAAAAACTTCAAGTGCTCCTCCGAGGCGATCAGACGATCAAACTCGGACGGAACAGCAGTGTGTCTAATGGGGCCTCCTTTGCTGCTCATATCGAGCGGTTGTTGACTTCAGCGCCTGTTTTGCATCTCCCTGACTTGGAATGCCTTTTTGCTGTGAAGACAACAACAACAACAACAACAACAACAACAACAACAACATCAACAGCAACAACAACATTTTGGTAGGGAATCCCACGAGCAGCGAACGCTCCCCGGCGCTGGCCTTGCGGACCCTGCGTCAACGGAATTCCTTGGAGACACGGTCTGCGCGTTTTTTCGTTGTTAGAAAAGGGCACAGAACGTGCCTGTGAGGCGTCCCGTTACGCGACGTCCGCGAGGTCAGCGCCGGGAAGCATCCGCTGCCCGTGGATCGAATCGGCGGAACACGTCTCACAACCGGAACTATAGACAAATTCGGTTCGGACTCACTTTTGTTTTTCCGGACCGGAATAAGGAAACAGATTTGACTCAGACCATCGTTCTGAGGATTGTTCCTGACAGTCTCGCCAGAACCCACAACAAGGAGGACTTTTTTCCGCAGCAAGAGCTGAGGGAGGCTCATTTTGTTGGAAATTGTAGTCGTATTTTGTGGGTTATCAACTTCTTCGATTTAACACACCAGGCACCACGCACACACACCAGCTGACACAGGCACAGTCTGCTCAAGGAACATGTCGAATCTTTCAGCGGGATGAATACGTTGCTATTTGACCACGCGGTGTGCAGGTGTGGAAGAGATCTATGCCCAACAGCGATTTTGTTGCGATCAAGTCGAAGGCATCCTTGGCGGTTTCGCCGCAGGCCTTGTTTGAGGTCCTCACGCCCGGGGACATCGAGATCGTCAGACAGGTGAGACGTGACTACGCTACCGGCACTTGCGACATCTCTCTCAACGTCAATCGCTCCTGTGTCACAGGAACGCTTTGTGTTGCGGGTGCCAAAGTGAAAGGCGTGCTGGCATGCGTCTCTTTAGAGTAGTTTTCAAGACTTGTTCGCGAGGTACGTGAACGAAGCAATGAGCTCGTCAGCTACCGGTCGCGCTTAACTGTGGCAGCGGTAGACCTTCCTCCTGCTGTGGATAGATTAAAATACAACATTGTTTTGCGAGAGACGCTTTCTCGTTGCTTTGAACGCTCTCGGCGCCCACTTTTTCTGCTGTCAGCGTTAACCTCGGTTCCTGCCACCCCTTGCCGCATCTACAGTACAACCCTTTGGTCGAGGATGGCATTGATCTTGAGGTGATAGACCGGGACAACAAGGTGTCCTGGAGCGCGACGATGGGAATCTGGCCCTGCCGCCCCAGAGACTTTGTGACGCACATCCAGAGGGCCACCCTCGAGGACGGTAGCGTGGCGATAGTTAACTCTGCTACCTCACACCCTAAGGTAGGGCGCGGTGACAATTTCGTCGTAACGCGGATTTGAGCGCCATTGTTACCTTTGTTCTTTGTTCGCCCACGTTCGTTTCTCTGTGGCTCACCCCGATTGTCTTCGATACCTTCGCACGCATATCTTCACGTTCGATACGTGCACACGGTCGTCCTTTTCAATGAAATATCATCTCGTGTGGGTCATGCTTACGAAGAGCGGCGTCGCGTGTGTCCATCTGTCCAAAGCCTGGCAGTTGGCTCATTATAGGTCTCTACCGATGCTATGTGCGCTTTGTTTACATACGCCGGCGTTTTTCGTTGTGGATGCTGTCACGCGGCCGCTCTCTGAATGCAAAAGGCCCCAGTAGGTGAGAAGTACGTCCGCGGGGAGATTTTGCACGGCGTGTTCCACATCAAGGCGGCGAAGAACAAGAAGCACTCCGAGTTCACCATGGTGCACCACTTCAGCCCGGGCGGAAACATACCTCCCTGGCTGATGAACTGGCTGGCCGAAGGAAAGCCGATTACCTTCGTGAGAAAGCTCGAGGAAGTGGCGAAGAAGTGGGATCAGCAGGCGGCGCTTACCAAGAGCATGCCCTGCAAGGGAAGGGGATTTGGTGAGACTCGTCGGTGGGGGGGGGGCTGGCATTTTTTGCGGGGCAACCAAGTAACTGGAACGCGCCGAGTGTGTGATGCACCGTTGCATGGTTGATTTAGGTGGCAGTATAGATTCCGAGGATGCATACGGATGTAGTTGTACCCAAGCAACGCGTGCAGTTTTTGTTGAGTTGCGCTGCGTGCTGCACCAGCGACGTCCTTTGTCGTACCCTCGTGGCCACTCGCCGCACGTCGGGGTGTCTGACGCGTCGGCACTACTGTGCTTTCCTACAGCACCTCATCGTCAAGCCCACTACACGCAAGTGGCCAATGGTCTAAACAACCAAGGAAAACAGTAGAAAGCCTCGGACTGCGCGGATCAGACCATGATTCCCCCCACATGACTGAGAGCAGAGTAGATTCCGCATCACGAGGGGGCTTGGCGAGGAGGGGCATCTTCTGACTGTTGTTGCGCGTTTTCGAAAACGCTGCTCTGCACATCAGCTACAGGCGGGTCGACCTATGGACATTGGGGGTGTTTCTTCTCGCCGCGGACTTTCCAGATACCCTGAAAATTTGATGGGTTGCATTTTTCTTGCCGGTACGATTAAGTAGCCTACCTCGCGGTGAGGTAACTGTAATGATCTCCGATGGCGTGATGGGGTTTCCTGTTTCATGGCTCAGGCGTGCATGTGGTGGCGCAGCTCTTTTCGTCGCGACCATTGCCGGCGTTACCACTCGCGTGTTTAGCGTGGTCTTGAACCCTTGCGCGAGGATTTCAAGCGATTTTTGTAAGGCACAACATCCCATACCGGCAGCCGTGGCAAGTCGTACCTTTTGATGGGCAGCTGGGTCACTTCCGTGTGTGCCCTTGTTATGGGTCTCGAAGCGTTTCCTTATTTAGTTGCTAGCTCGGCTTGCTCGACCACGTGGGGTTTTGAACGTTTTGTTTTGCTATTCCGCCGCCGCTGTTCCTTTCGTGATCTCCCGGAAAGGCTTCTTGACGAGGACCACATAGCGTACACAACAAGCAAACTACGATTTCAGGGCTGTCACCGATTTATCTCGACGGACGCTCTTGCCTCTCCGTTCTGAACCCACCCGCCCGTTCGAACCCCGCCCCGCGCGTCTCTTCCCTTCGTCCTTGGCGGTGCCGCTCGTTTCAGCGGACAAGCCGTGCGACTTTCTGTTGCCAACGGGTGACAGCAGCGAGGAAGGCGACACGCTGGCGGCGCCGGCAAGGGCGGCAGCAGGAAGCGGCGGCGGGGAGTGGGGGTCGTTGGTCAAAGCGTTAACCCTGGCGGCGTTGTTGGCGTACGCGTGGGCCCTCTTCTTCGACCGGCCGGCGGTGTTCGGAAAGAAGGGAGAACCCTCGGCCGCGGGATCAGGCAGGATGCCTGCGGAGGAGAAGAGTGTTACTCCTCACACTAGGGTGGCGTTGCCTGCCAAGCGTGAGAAACTCGCGGTGATTTTACGGGAGGAGTCTGTCGGGGTCCCCGCAGTGGTGACCTCGGGAGCGGTGCCCCATGCCCATGCCGACGGTGAGAAGGCGGGCCCGGATGGGAGAGACGCCAAGGATCTGCGAGGGCCTAGCGGAGACGTACACCGCGAGGACGTGCCCATGGCAGAGGGTGGTGACGGCGAGGTCGTGCCTGGCCGAGGAGAGTTGGGGGGCGCGACGGCGGAAAAGGAAGACCCCTCGCCTGCACCGGCACGCGAGACGCCCAGGGAAGAATGCGGGGGACTCGTAGAACGGGCGGAAGTTCCGCCCGCGTCGTCGGGTTCTCGCGAAGAGCCCGACACCAGCTTTCTCGACGGAGAGGTGGAGGGAGCGATTTCAAGCGGAGGGAGTGTGGAGGTGACGAATAGCGGGCCAACGGCAGTGGCGAGTACGGTCGGCGGGGAGGCGGGAGATTGCGGCGCAGCAGCGGTCGAAGACGCGATTAGCGGAGGGGTCGCGGACACGGGGGCGGGCGAGGTAGAGCCGGCGACCGCGGTGGGGAGAAGCGACACGATCGTTAGCGGGGACAGCGCCGGAAGTGGACAATTGGTCACCGCTGGAGTGCGTTCAGTATCGGACGCAGACAGAGCTGCGATTGCTGTAGCACCAGCTGTGTTTAACGTGGGTAACGCAGAGCTGCCGCGTGGCAGCATCTCTAGCGGAGAGGTATGGTCAACGCCACTGCCCGTTGAAGGAACTTCGAGTGGTGAAGACAGCTGTGAAATACTGGTAAAAGAGTGAGAAAGAACAACACGGGACATGCGAGTGCAGCCCTCCCCTTGAACAGAGTTGCTATTGATAGTGCCCGTGGAAACGGTGAAGTTTGAAATTTGCACGCTGATTCAGAGTAGCAGGCGGGCTGAAGCTGCGATAGCCGTATGCTTGTGGCTGGTGGCTCAAGTATCCCCGAGTGTGGACAATGATGTGTGTGACGCAGGAATAGATAGATATATCTAGATGGATAGATTGCGGTACGCCGCGAACACAGTGCTTTAGTGGAGAATCTGGTCTCGGAAGGAAATGCCAAGCGTGTTGTTCGCGCTAGAAGCAGGGCAGAAACATGCTCGAGAGACCTATCCCGGCCAGATGGTGGTTGTAACGATAGCAGTCGTGTATGGCTAATAGAGTTGCGTTTGTGTTGCCACCGACAGATGAAAGGGTCAGTAATTAATTAGCAAGTGGATCTTTTGCTCTATCCTATGTTTTCTTATTGGTTGACATCGGCGCAGCTGAATTTTGATTGGCAGATGGTATGCATATTTGGTCGGTGGGTGACGCCGGCCGGGGTAGAGACTCCACCATGCTGAGAGAGATCGGTCAATACAGGACTCTGGTTCTTTCTTCTCGCTCTTTCTCCTCATGATGGCTGTCAACATGAACCTAGTTTTTTTGTGCCCTGGTCTTCTAAACGAAGCGCTCTAAGTGAGCAACATGCGTGAGTCGGCGTGTGTTCTTTTAGTAGTGTGGAAAAACGGATATTATTTTTGTGGGCAGGATGTTTGGAGTGACCAAGGCACATGTCTTGGTGTGCTCGTGCTTGTCGCAACCAGCTAGCGACCGCGGCTGCACGACGTCAGGTGTTTTTCGTCGCGATTTTGAATTTTACCGAATGGTTTTTTCCCTCCCGGACCAAGCACAAGTTCCCCATCTACCGCCGGTCATTGCTTATGAGGAAAAAGACTACCCGTTCGAGATGTACCCACGGTCGAACGGGATGTGGTGGAGTCTTGTCTTGTTTGCATGGAGCGCTCTGTGCATTATACCCGTAGGTAAATGCAAGACGAAGACAATATCCCTTTGGTCCTTCGTGCTGGACGTGGAAATGTACCAGAGAAAGTGCTGAAACAGAGGCTGATCAGCATCCACCCTCTTGCGTGTGCCTATACTTGCCGCGAGATGACTTTCGCGCGCTTCAAAAGCGAAGCATCCGAGCTTACTTGGAGACATGGAAGGACGCCTTCGGTGTCTTATTTTTTTACTGTTTTTTTCGATTTTTCCGGTTTCAGCTCTCGAAACTCGAAATACTTGAAAGCTTATTCCCCGCCTCCATGACCGGCAGAACCTGCTTTCGTGAGCGACCGCAACAAGCAAGTGGCTTCAGAGCCCTCACCTAAAAAAACCAACCATGCTCGACGTTTCTTTTTTCCTCGATCCGAACAAACATTTACCCAAACCGAGGTTGTGGACTTACAACAACAGTAAGCAAGAAAATCGCGAGAACAGCACGATTATTCCAACACAACCCGTTTAGGTCCCCAGATTTCCCCGTTTTCGCGTGCTCGCTCTTCACATCCGCTCGTCTTGCAAAAGCTCCACTAGCGCACGTACACGTGGACGAAGACAACCAGCGTGGCCCCGCCACAAAATGAATCCTCCACGTCGAAAGTCCTAAATATCATCGAACTCCATACTGCTGCTGCTGTACATTCTATACGGCCCCCCACGGCCCCTTTTTCCACAAAAAATACACGCTACAGCTCCCGTGCTTTTTCACGAGACCCCACAGCCAGTTGAGCCAGGTGTTTTTCCGTCATTGTACAACCCCAATTTATCACGCACAAGCAACAACACGTCCGCGCCAAGATACTGCGGAGTAAATCAAGCGTCCAGCCTCCGCGCGCGTTCACCGTCTACACATCCCGCCGTAGTTGTTGCAAGTAGCAGTCTCATTACATGCGCGCACCGGGGTCGAACAAGCGCTTTTCACTCCCAACTTATCGCTCCTTGTGAGAGCACAACGTGCGATATCAAGGCAACATCCCTACCCATTCGTCACATTTTCGTCACATCTTGGCTGTGTCCTGTCGAACATCGCCGGCATATTCAACGAGAACCCAAATCGTTTCACTCGCCATCGTCGAGTAGCAAAGCGTGCGACTTTTCGTTGGCGTGTCCTCTCGTCAGCCCGGACTTTTCGAAGACCACTAAAAGCCAAACGCGACCGATTCGGTCGGACCTACAAAAGCNGTTGCCAATTTCTGTGACGCCGTAGAGCAAGTACCATTGGGATCAACAAGCCCGTCTACCCAAAAGATGGATCAGCAGCTATTCATGACATACCGTACACGACACAAGATAACACACCCCCTGGACCCCCCCCCCCCCCCCCCCACTCCCGCCGCAGTGTTATTCATTGCCCGCTGTATTTCCTCGCGGTTGGCGAAAAAAATACCAAGGCAACATTGCAAATATTGACACTGCTGTTTTTTCTTCGACTTAAATAGTCGATCGCCTTCGACGGTGGTTCACTTGAAATACATCTTTACATGGTTCAATACACAGCACAATGCAACGTTCCCCGTCCCATCCGTGCGGCTGCCGAATGCGCGTTTCGGCGACTGGTCGTTCGCTGCTGACTTGTGGGACACCAAATCACCCCATCACACAATACATCCATCACTCATTTTTGTTTTCGTTCCGTGTGAACTGCGTGCGTCTCCCCCGTTACCTCCCCGAAAAAAGGAAACCCGAGGGACCAAATGGAACGAAACACTTGGGAGGAAAGACTGCTGGAAATAGTCTGACGTTAGCAGAATTCACGACATGTAGACCAACAATCACACCCGTCTCTAAAGTTTTTTTCAACGCCTACTCAACTTCAGACCCGGTTTCCCGGAGAGGCGAGAATTCTACCGAAAGACGAAAGGAGAGGGGTAATGTCCGTCGTCTGTTGGAGGGAGCCGTCTCCCGTAAGGAAAGCTTCGAGAGCAGCTTTTACTCTACAACGCCCTCCTGCGCTCCGCGAGAATCGCGTCGAGTTCTCGCCAGGTCTCGGTGACGAACAGCCCGTGGCGGGCCAGCCCCTTCAGCCTTAGCTCCACCTCCCTCCTGGCCTCTGGGTCCTTGACGGCGGCTGTCCGGGGGTACAGCTCTCTGCACGAAGAAAATAGAGGTAGACAGGATCGGGCATTGGCAGGTCCGTGTGAGACTCATGCATGCTACCGTACTCCGCACGTGGGAAGGGGGAAGGGACACGTAAGAAGAGTTTGTGTGCGAGACTCATGTATGTTATCGCACTCCGTACGTGAGATGTGAGTCCGGTTGCGTCGGAAACACGGAAGGTGTACCAACAGTACGGACCGTCTTGGAAATTGTATTACGAAGTACTTATCTATGGAATAGAGCGGGGCTTTTCGTATCCCGAACCCGAACCCCCAACCCCACCGCGTACCGCCAACTAAAACCAAGATTAAATAACATCGCGCGGCTACTTGTCAACACTACGATGGCACTACGATGGCTTCTGCGGGAGCAACATACGTAGGGAAGGTCGTCCCAGGCCAGGAAAGGCTGAACATGTCCATCGGTTACGCCAGGTTGGTGGACATGGAATGTTTGATCATGTTTCCCCCCGTGCGTTGCGGCATCACGAGGGGCGGGAGGAGCGCTGACGCGGGAGGAGCGCTGAGGCGCCCTCAAGGATAGGATTATCTGCTGTAGGCGATTGTGAGTGATCCGCGTGCTCGAGATGAGAATGCCGTGGAGAGGGTAAACGGGGTGTCCTTTGGTCTTGGATACCACTCGTGTCCAATCTTGCTGCAGGTCGTGACTTGGTTGACACCACCCACTCATTTCGCGGCACGTCGGGCGGTGGCGGCATACGTGAGAACCAGGTATGATGTTCTGGGGTGGACATTTTCTGTACGGTAATATTTAGTGAAAGAGAAAACCAGCTTCATGTTGATGAATACCAACATTTGTACAAGGAATGGTCAATGATTTCTTCGTGAAGCAGTCAATTTTTTCTCGTTTTGCCCGACACCCGACATTTTGTACCAAGTACCCCCTCTGCAGTCCTCCAGTGGTATGATACGAGGTTTGCGTTGGCGTGAAATCGAGATGTTAGGATTGATGAGTGAGCAAGAGAAGAAGAAGGGTGGGCATGCTGAGGTACAGCAGCGTACTGATCTCTAAGTCAAACGGCGTGTTGGAAAACAGGACAAAAAAACACCGACGACATACACTGGTTTTCCAGTGTAGCCTGTGGGCTGCTTGCCTGATGCGGAGAGTCTCAGCGCTTCCCCTAAACAAGGAGTCCTGGCCAAAAACACCAACAACACTCCCGTCGACTTTTGGGCAGGTTTCAACGATGGAACACTCTGCCATGGGGATAGGTCTTCGGCAGGGGGGGTCGGAATATCGGAATACGACAGATGGGGGAGACCATAGACGGGCGCACAGCTGCAGGGGCCGACAATTTGGACGAATCTGTGAGAGGAACGATGCAAATCTCTGGGATGAGCAGCTGCTGCCTCCAATATACCGAAACCTTATTGGAAGCACATTGTACGCCCCCCCCGCCGACGAAGCGCATTATGGTCAGGTAGAGAGGATGGGGTGGGGTTCTTGGGGGGGAGAGCGGGTTGGGTGGGGAAAGGGCGAGATTCTACACAAAAAGAGCTACAGGGAACAATCGCTAATGGTCGGCACCATACGCCGCTTCAACATCATGTGTCGAAATCGAAATAGAGCTTGCCTTTCAACCCTTATTATTCCTTGACGACACTCACTCGATCGTGGCGTTGATGCGCTGAACCCGGGCGGCGAGGTAGGCCTGCTGCTGCTGAGCCTGCTCGAGCTGAACCTGGGGGCGAGGGAGTCTGCCGCTGAGCTTGCTGGAGCCTTGCAGTATCGCTCGTCCTCCGCTGCTCATCACCGACAAGTTGCTGAGAGACATCGTCCGACGCTGTCCACACTGGGGTTGTATGCTGACGCGTGTATCTCCTGGCTATCTGTGCCTCGTTCTTCAGAAAAGGGCCGGGGTCAACGTCGTGTGGGGATTGAAAACGAGGGAGCTGCTCGTGGGGCGAAGAGCGAAGATGAATTTGTTGTGTATGTCGGTATGATGCGGCGACGAGCCGAGGTGACGTATATGCCCGAAGTCGAGGAGGCGTTATCATGTCGATGGGAGAACGGGAAACCGGGGTTGTTTGAGTGTTTGTTGTTGTTGTTGTGATTGTGTGGGGTGTGCATATCACACGCTACATAGCGCATGATCTGCACGGCAGTGCTTCGAACAGGGTGCACCGGCACGAGTCAGGCTGTGTCTCCGTAATACCGACCGTGTCATGGTATCGTTGAGGCCGTGACGCATTGAACTCTTAGCAGTTTCTTGTCAGTGTATCAACCTTGTCGACCTTCTTCGGTCCAGCCAAGAAGACGTCCGAGTCACACACTCAGACCGCTTCAATCCCAGAGTCCCAAATTGTCATCATCTCGCTCCTCTATTTTTCTCGTTGCGCTTCCTCCCCTCACAAGCATAATCACAACGAGCACCTTTTCGTACCACGCCAGCAACCGCAGCCGAATAGCTACACTACTGGTGTTGAGTTCTTCAGGGGTTCTTCCACCCCAAAATAGATTCCTTTCCTGTAACAGAGATGGATTCGTTGTGTGGGAATCGGTGCGCCGTGCCGGATGCCGGGTGTGTGTGCTCTTTTATGGAATTGTTAAGTCGTCCTCTCGTTCAAGTCGATGTTCAGAGTATGTACGTAGCCGCGCATGAATCATAAACTACGCCGTCTGCGTCTCTATATCGGTTGGTTCACTCAGATACTCAGATGCAGATGACGGCGGCCCCCGTTACTTGCACATCGACCGACACATACAGTTCGAGACAAACAACCAATCAGATTCGGGCCGTTTCTTGTACACCGACCGACACATTCAGCGAGTCAACCAATCAAACGTTCCGGTCGATCCGTCCTATCGCTCGATACGCCTCGTCACCTCGCGGTATGCCCCGTCACCTGTAGAGCAAGACCAACCGCCCCGGTACGGTGATGTAGTGGTGCTACATCAACTTGTGCTGTGAATAGATTGCAAGGTTGGATGACCCATTCAGACAACAGCGACCTCCGTGGCTACGATGTGAAGGCGAAATCAGGATTGTGTTGCATCCTATGTACATGTGGTTGCTGCTTGCTGTTTGGAATTATAATTGTGGTACGTTAATGGCGTTTACATCGTTGCTACGGGGGTTTGTGCGCCAGCCAGCTGATGGTGAAGAAGAAGCATATTCACCTCGCCTTGCACATGCAGCAGCCGCAACACTTGCGATCGAATCATAGCGTGTCGTGACGCGCATGACGAATCGCGCGAGCGACAAATTATATCGTCGCCGCCTTCAGCAGCTGGTCCCAAACATCACGTGCACAGCGAGCTGTTGTTTGTAATTTCGAGAACTTTCCAGAAAAAAAGCTGAAACAAGTTATCGATATTTGTGCGACCTTTTCGCATCTTGTGTACCAGGTGTGAACACGACCTGCGCATGTATATGGAGGGGCGCAAAGTCGTACTCTACAGGCCTCAACAAACGCACAGGCGGAAGCCTGTTGTGCCATGTAGCTGTAGCTCCTAAACCATCAAGGAGCACGCCGGAGCTCCCCACGTTTGCGGACTTGAACAAGCCTGCTTGCGAACAACGAATAGCCCGGCAGAAAAGTATGCGTTCGAATCAAAACAAAAAAAAAACACTACAATAAAAAAAACAGAAGGGAAAAGACTGAGGGCTTCCATCCCGGTGTCACTACGCTCACTTGGCGCCAACCAGGAACATTGCTGCAACCGAACAACAGCTACACTCCTGACGTACAAGTCTCTAGAAGACACGTCCAAGCTCTTCTCGCCTTCTTGCTGGCCGGATACACGCCCACCAACAACAAGCAGCCAGCGCAATCAAGGTGTGTGGGGAAAAAAAGGTGTTCTTAATTTTTCTATTAGCCGGGTCCACCAGATAACGAGTATGGTCAGAATGGGTGCACCAGCTGGTGCCGCTGCTCTTTCATGCATCACCATGGTGCGGCCTCGTCCTCGTTATAGCTTATGTGCACCCTCCGCCCGTTATGGAGCACTCGGAACGCTCCTTGGCGTCTTTGTTCCAACAATCTGCTTTACCCCTTCGTGCCGCTCAAAACTCCCAACTGCCCGGCCGGCTGCTGTTTTTCCTGGTGCTCTGATGGGAGATAAAGCTCATATGGGTAGAACACATGTAGAACATACAACGCATCCTGGCGGCGCCGCTCTTGCACGCCACCGGCAGCGGCGCCAAGTCCTGGAGTGGGTTCAGGGATTTACGCGACCGCACGTCCAATCTCTTCGCTGCCTGTTTCGTTGGCTCTCGGGGCTGTGTTTCGGGCTCTGTGCGCGTTTGCTTTTTGACAGGCCGACGGCGGCGGCGGCTTTGTCGAGCGAAGACGAAATTCGAGTAGCGGAGACGGAACGCGCGGGGATTTGCGGCAGAGAGACAGCAGACACCTGTCTACCTGTATAGATCGCCATCATCACCGCTGATAGCAGCGGCGACACTGAAATGGTGCCCGGGGCTGGTGTGGTCCGCCACGGGAAGCGAAAGGCGGAGCACGAGCGCAACGCCTCGGCCTCCAAGAAGGTGATGGAGGCGTACTACGGCCACGCCGGTCACGCCGGCGTGGTTGCCGGAGGCGGCCGCTCGTCTGGGGGTGACAACAGCGGGGAAGAGGCAACTGACGACGAGAGCGAATTTTCCTCGGTGGACGGCAGAACATCCCCCGCGCAGCAACCGGGCACCTGGGGGGCGGCACCCCGTCCCCAGCCGGGGATGGGGGTGCGCTTCAGCCCGGAGGCTCACGGCCCCGCGGCAGCCGCGGCAGCGGCGGGCTTCAACAACGTGCCGGCGGCGCACGCTTTACAGCAGCAGATGGTGGGCGGCGGTTCTACTCTAGGATCGGCTGGAGCCAGCAACTGCAACGGCTGGTCCGCATACGGGGGAGTCGGTGGCGGTGGTGGTAGTGGTGATGGTGGGCACAGCAGCAGGCAACAACAGCAGCAGCAGGCGCAGCTGGAACACCAATATCGCCAACAGCAACTGCTGATGTACCAGCAGCAGCAGCAACAGCAGGTAGATGCAAGGAAGGCGTCCAGGGGCGGAGGACGTCCCGAAGGAGATGAGTGGGGCTGGTTTGTAGACGCGGGGGAGCAGGAGCAGCAGCAAGCACATCCAGGGCAGTGGGGGGTAAGACGATCAGCTCGCTGACACAAGGAGACCCGGGTTCGGAATAGTCTAAACTACCAGTGTACTCTTTGTGTTTTTTCTTCTCTTGGGATTAGGGGTATGCTGTACCGTTCACTCGCCGGTGTTGCGCGCGAGCATTTATCTTGCTGCTGATGTGTCGTCGTCCGCCACAACTTGTCGGCCAGGGGCAAAAGGCAAAAGTAAGGTTGGCATTTACGTATTCTAGACCACCACCGCGGGTTCAGTGGACACCGACTCCTTTGACATGATTTGTGTTATTTTGGGTTTATGTCGTTTTTTTTTTGTGTCGCGCGGTGCTCTCTCCCTCCTGGTTTTGCTCTCTTCGTTGTCTTCTGTATTTTCCGTACAGCGCAGTCCCTTCGCGCCTTGTTGTTGTCCATCCCTGTGTCGTTTGTTTTTACCTAACCCCCCTTTACGAACGAAACCCTGCGCCTGCGCCAAGTCCTGCAAGAATTACTTTGAAGTGAGAATTAAGTAGGAACTCGAGGGTTTTTTGTTCGCGAGTGGCATCGTGTCCTCGCACGTCTCCTGCTTCACAGCAGCAGGGCCCGCTGTTACACACAGCATTTATTGTGTGCGTACCGCCCTGGTAGGCCACTGATGTGTGTCCCGCCCGCTGCGGCGTTTCATGGTTCGTTCTTAAGTTTTAAGAAGATACCACACACCCTGGACCGATTCTTCGAAGCTGGCAGGAAAAAATCAGTGACGGTGCCGACAATGGCGGCGTTGGAACCGTTTCGTCGAGAGCTGTCCGAAAACGATTCCTTTGATTTCGGCACCCTCGTCGCCGTTGAGTATTCGAGCTTCGAAAATCGGTCAAGGGGGTGTGATATCTTACGCATCCTACGGTATGCTATGCGTCGTACGAGTGTTTTCTTCGTGTTTTTTAGTCCCGACACGTGGCTTCACGTATGTATGTATGCCTCGTGTGCTCGCGCACCAGCGGGAAGAATAAGCAGCACTGGTTTCGGGTGTGTTGAATGTCTTAGCCCCTCCCTCTCCCGCCGCCTGACTTCTTCCACGGTCCTCGACCACGTCGTGCTTTGGGTGAGACTTTTTTCCCATTAAAAATTTTCGTTACAAGGTATTCCGAAGGCGCTGGGGGGTTAGACCACATGTTTTCACCACATGTTTAGGCCTGTGATGCGACTTTGGGTGCATGCGCTTTTGGGGTAAAAGGTTGATGAGCATTAGCTTGTACCAGTGTGTCCTGCTTTGTAATGATGTATAAAAAGGGGAGGTTGCCGGATGTTCAGTGACAGGTGTACCTCTCGACGGCGCTTCAATTGCCTGCTGTCGGTTGAGAACCAGTTATTACACGCATTATTGTGTATTCGAGGCAGGAGAGTAGGTGCACAAGAGTGCTAGGCAACAAGCAACGTCTGCCGGCTTGAGGCACGAAGGGCAGCTTGTTTATTACCGCAGGTAAACCCTCTGCAGTAGGTAAGCCTTGTGTTGTGTCGAGACTAGGGCATGGTGGTGTTGATGTGAAGGTTTGTAGTGTTACGTTTGGGTTAGTTTTGGGGTTGGGTGATCTATCTACCTGTGTATCTCGGTACGAAGCACTCGAGTTTTCATGTTGATATGCATGGCACGCTAGCGTATCTCGCAGCGCGGCCGGCTTCGGTTGGTTTTTCAAGCAGGCAGCCGCGCGCGGCGGGCGGAGAGAGGGGGCACCGTAGGTGGTACCAATAGGTATATATAGGTATCACATCACGTCGATGTCTGGGTGTCGGTTGTATTCCCTTGAGCCGGCAGAGGAAATGCTTCTTCCGCTGCCAGTATGATTGTGGGTCACGAAGGTAATCTGACATTTGTATCATCGACAAAACCGCCTGCCTCAATCCGTGGCCGGGTGAGTGGTCTTATCGTGACGATATTTTACACAAATCATGACGAACGGCAGCCTTTTTGACACAACAAGGGGAGAAAAGGCGGTTTTTCATGCGTAGCAGGGGGGGGGGCAACGGGAGCTGAGCTAGTGTGTACGTTTCCTTACAGGAGTAGAAGCTCGTCCAGAGCCTTGACGTGGATTATCGTGGTGACTACAGGAGTGAGAGTATTCGATTGCATGTCCGGGGTGCGTGTGGAATGAGTGTACCATAGAGCACCAACAAAAGGAAACGAGGGGGGAACAGTTAGAGCAGTTTTTTTTCATGGGTTGCCTCTGCGCATCCAGGCAGAGAGAGAGAGAGTGCGAGTCATAGGTGTTTTGGTGGAGATAGGTGAGCAAGAGAGGTAGCTAAGTCAGCAAACACATGAGAGTTTCAGGTGCGGTGGGTTGGTGCAGGTGGTTGCGCGCCACCACTTTCTGCGCTTTTCTGTGATAGCGGGCAAGGTTGGGTTGATGAGGGTTTGTTGGGCTGGCAAGTTCGGCAACCAACCACTGTGTAGGTGATTGGGATACAGGCAGGCCTCCAGCCGATATTCATGTGTTTTTTTAGGGGGAAGCGTTGAGTCTTCTTGTTTTCTTTTCTTTGTGGGTTCGAGGGTTGATAGTATCACAACGCGCGCTGGTGTATTTGATACGGCACCGTCCGGTTGGTTTGTGGGATAGGGGATGATGTGGCTTTGAGAAACGAGTGACTACCGTCAATTATGCGATTTTGACGCTCCCGTTTGCGAGGAGTTATATTTTTTCCCGTGTTCTATGGTGTTTTGTCTGGTGCTTCCTTGTGTGTGTCCCTTTCATGTTGACTAGGGGAACGACTTCTTCGGTAGTTTCTGCTGGACTTGTTCTTGGGAGGCGTTTTGCTCGTTTTTTTTATTCAACGTGCGGCGTCAAAAAAAAGCCGAAGAACTGTCTTCTGTAAAAAGGAAAAACACGGTTTGGTTTCATGTGCGAGTGGGTGTGCCGTGTGTGCTTTCCCGTTGACCAATCATCGCGAGGTTGCCCCGAAAATCTGCGCTTGCTTGCCTCGTCTGCAGCCTTCACGTGATAACGCGGTGGCACAAAGAGAAGGAAACTACAATATATAGCTCATTCCAAGGGTCCTCAAAATGCCGTAGCGTGATGAATGTGGCCAACCTATGTGACCTCTTCGAGAGAAGCGAGTGATGGCTCTCCGCTGGCGGTACACAAGATGGGGCGGCGGTGCCACATGTGGGTGTCCGAGCGCACCCTGCCGACGGATACAATCCTGGCATTTTTATCTGGGTAGACAACAGTGGGAAAACCTTTTGTGTACTTGCGCTCGGCAGAGATCTATGATGTGAAAATCGAAATCGCGGAATCCTTAGCCAATGATTTTTTTCTGGGTGCTCGAAAAACCAATCCCCGACTTATTGTCTAGGTGGGTCCAAGGACGCATCTTGGATGGCGGGAAGGGACTGAAAGATTGTATTCCATCGTTGCTCAAAACAGGTCTCAAAGGACCATGACGTCGAAGTGTTTCCGTCCTATTGGGATTGTAGGGCAACCCTCCCGCGGCGTGACCTGACATTTTCTTTCATGATCTCAACGGCTGAACTCCGTATTTTTCGGGAAAGCCCCCAATGCGTGCAAAGGACCCTCTGTGCCGAGGTCGCATGAGCGAAGCGTGTTATTGAATATCCGAAGAGCGGGTGGGGTTACGAAGGGTTCCGTGTGTTGCAGGATATGAGCAGCAGAGAGTGGCTTAACGGACTTCAACCACCCGCATGTTGAGTTGAGCGTCGAGACACCTCGTGTCGGACGATGGCTGACAGCAGTGATTACGGGAGTCTCCTCTCACCGCACCGCAAAAAAAAAAAACTTGGTTTGAATTTCGTAAGCGCTACACGCGAACCACCATGGGCGGGGCCCTCAAGCACCGGTACTCCGTCTCATTGGTCTTACCGACAATACTGTACAACCACACCAACCAATGAACGGAGGAGGCTTTAGGAGCAGCGTTGGAGACACAGCATTCCTTGCTCCTTGATCGCAGCCACGAAAGAAAGCCACCCTCGGAGAACTCATGTTCGGGAAGTCCTGACTGAGTGGGGACTTTTAAAATCAAATTCAAGCCAGCGGAATACACATCAAATTTGCCGCCACATTTTCAACAGTTGGCAACACTTTAATAACGAACCATGCAGCAAAAAAAAACAAAAAATACTATCTTGCAAGAATGCGGGTGACAAAAACTGTATCGAAAAAGAACCTACAAGACTTGTGCCACCCGCGCAAAACATGCACAACGGCAATAAAAAGTGGGATACAGAATCAAGTCGAGGGAAACCAAACCAACATCGAATATCAAGGAATTGACCACGTCTACAGGAAACCAAGACATGGGAAAAGCAGGGTACGGCAATAAAAAAGGCCGGATCGATGCACCTCCCCGCCCTCCCCTCATATATACCCCGCGTGGGGTGGGGGGGGGGAACAAGCCATGAGTTCCAAAGAGCTCTTCTCCTCGTTGGCCAATGCGATAGCCCTTCGCCGCACCCGCCAATCCCAAACGCCAAATACCTGCGAGTGTCCGCGGCTTGAGAAGGGGGAACTTTTCGAAAAAACACACACAGATGTCTCTAGCTGCACTACCTGTCTATCGGCAGGCTTGCTCGATGCAGTAGCCCTTCGCCGCACCCGCTAACCATATATCTACTGCTTTAGTATCGGCGGCTTGGAAGAAAGGGGGAAAGTTTCGAAAACAAAACAAAACAAAACAAAACAAAACACACACATGTCTCGAGCTGCACTCCCTGTCTAGCGGCGGCCGTGCTCGGCGAAATAGCACGAGCAACACGACGACACCGACCAGGTTCCTGGCCAGTTTGTTTTCATCCTATTTATTATGGCGACAGTTCCCCCATTTTCCCTGGTGAGACGTGTACCACACTTTTCAGTGTATGTACAGTACTACACTTTCGTATATGGCTAGTACTAGTGGCATTTCTGGCCACCAGGCACCCGCGCTACATGTAAGCCCTTCTAGCCTCACGCCCGTCTTTGCCAATACGAAGAGGGCTGTACAGCTACACACCGGGCACCCTCGTTTAGCACACCAAAAATACTTAGCCTTGAACGCTGCTGTTTTGAGTGCAAAATTAGGTCCACACCCATCACGCCTACCTAAATATCATGGCAGCGCCCCTCTGAAGAGTTGGGCTTAACGCCTTCGCCTTGGGGAGGAGGGCTTCGTCTACCCTACACAAGACACAGGAGTAACCATGCCCACCAAGTACCAGTATGGTAGTGGCATGCCCAAGAGAGAAGGCGTCATCTAACATCACAGGTCCCCATCGTGCTGCCCTGTTCCTCCTTTCGCCATCGCTGCAGTTCGACGAGGGAGCGGTAGTTCGCGCACATGGTGGCGGCCGCTGCTCGCATGCGCGGGTCGCTTCCCTCCTCTTTCAACTCGAGGTCCATCCCTTGTTCATACTCCTGAATAGGCGGATTTCAACGATTCGGCGCAGCGATGGACACGGACGAGAAACAATCAAAACGGTGGCACCGCTAACATGGACATCAAGACATAGTACCCACAAAAAAGCGTGGGGCCAAAATGTGAGATTGTTCTCCTTGCTTTTGTCGGTTGAAGCTCCACCAACCGGAACTGAAAAGAGAAATAGTAGCCGGCGAGGGTGTACTACTGTCGTGAAGCACACTGGCATCTGACACATGGTCTAACGGTTGGCAGGTCGACCGCGGTCACCACCACGCTTGTTTCGCGCAGAAACCGCAGCTTCTGCAAGCATGTCGCCATAAGCTCTTTACACAACGCACATGAGAAACCGCAGCCTGCGACACTACTAGCTCTCGTACAAGGCACGCGTGAGTCCGCCTAAGAGAGGGCAGGCTGCGTAAAACATTCCGAGAAGGCAACCAGACCTAACTCCAGTGAGCACGGCAGCGGCGGCAGTTATGTACTAGCCTTAGAGACGGCGCCTTCGGCAGGCGTTGCCATGCCCTTCGAGTACACGTGAGTCACTGGCTCCATCCAGAGCTTGAACTCCGAACGCTCCTCCTCGGTCTCAGCCATGCCCAAGTGCTCCGGGTACACGTACTCCGTCATGACCTTCATCGCGCGCGGCGGGGGGCAGGGGGGTTACGGCAAATCCACGTACAACAGAGCGCCCACCCTCCACGGCCTGAGCCAAGAAAGAGGTACATCTCCACTCAGTGGCTGGTCAAGTACGAATCACCAATTCAGCGCTGCCTTGGGCGCAATACAGCGCCCGTACATCAGTCCGTCTCAGGGGTGGGGCTGGGTACAATCAGACTTTGCTCTCCCGACAATGTGCCGGGTTTTCGTTGACTACGTGACTGTCCACAGCAGCAGCAGCACTAGCAGTTGCGCGCACGTATGGTTGCATGGTGCGTGTATGGAATACTGCACGCGGCTAGGTACTCGATGTGTGTGTGCGTGTGTTTTCTACGGAACGACGTCGCAAGCTCGAATCTTGTGTGCGGAGAGTGTCGACCATGTAGCCGGACCTACTGCCGCAAATTCTGGCTGGATCCGCAAGCTGATACAATCAGCTCCACACACCAGAGGCCGACATGTCAATCGGGTTGTGAATAAATCCTGCTGAGCCGACCACATCCTGACATTTGTGCTAACTTCCATGCACAGCACCCGCTACGACATTATTCCTCAATATGCAGCCCCGACCAAATATACTGAGAGAGGCGCTACTGTAACTCTGCGTGCCGAAAGCTAATCGGGCGCAAGCCCTAGGTGTTTACGATATGCGGTGTCGACGTTGAGGACAGCGCCATGAAGCCCGCGTAATCACAAGGTTTGTTCTCCCAACACACATGTGGGATGCACACAAAATACACGGAAACACAAAATGCACGGCAGGACGTCATGTCTGGATGGCAGTGCAAACGAAACGGATTCTTATCCTTATCCCACTCCCGAACAAAACAACAAAGCGACCACCACCAGAAGGTCGATTTCCGCCACAGCACAACTCTTGCAAGCTTACGCCAACATTGCCACACCCTCCTCACCTCCGGTAGCTGTCGATACTCGACGGCCAACCCATTGGGAGAGCCCCCCACGATCTGCGTCAGAGCAATCTCGTTCAACGTCTCCAGGTGCTTAGCGCAAGTAGTAACAAGGCTTTCCTGGCTTGGCAATTTTCTCGACCCGCCGCCCTTTGCGCCCCTTACGCAGGGCCCGCCGAGGTTGTAGACCGCGGGGGACGTGACATTGCGCTCTTGGTTAGCGACCTGTTTTCGCCAGGCTCCCTGTCGTTTGGAATGGGGGAGGCGAGAAGGGTGACGCAGGTACTCTGACGGGGATGTATGCATACGGCCGCGCTGCGGTCTGCTTGCACGGCTGCCAGTTCGAAGTCCGCTTAGCAAAAAAAACAAGCGAGACATCTGTATAGATAATAATCTCTCGGCGTCAGCAATACCGCTAGTTTCTCGTGGACTTTCTTGTGTGTGGAAAAAGGCTATTTCCTTGTTTCGCTTTCGGTAAGCGAAGTGGACACACCAGGGTGACCGTGACAAACCTAACAAGTCCACGCTGGCTGCGTTCACAAAGGTCCGCAGACGGTAAACAAGGATAAGGGGCGGAACACGTGCCAATGCCCTGATGGACTCAGCAGAAGGAATGTGGGAGTGCGATGGGCGAAAGGTCTCGTTTTTCCGGATGATGTGAGAACAAGAAGATGCTACATGTGCGCGCCCATGACGACACGAATATGCAAGAGTGAGAGATGAGCGCAGCGGAACGCAGCAGTAGGACTTGCAGCGAAGACGCCACTAGCCTAAAAGCACACACTCACGCACACGCGAGCAACAGTAGCGAGAACAAAACACACACACACACACACACACACATGGCGGCCTCGTCACGACCCTCACGGGCGGGCAGGCTAAGAACACATAGGTGGCACAATCTATCTCACAGCCTACATCTGGCAGACAGTGCCCTCGACCCTTCGACGGCGGTGGTATCTCCTTCTCTCACGGAATCACAAATCTTTTGTTTGGACAACCGGCGTACAACCTGGATTTCCTGCTACTACTACATAGTACAGCAGTAGTACTACTGCGGCGGCTGCGGATACTGGATTCCTGGACGTGTTCACCTGAAGGAAAAAGCCAAGAGAACCTGCGAGCAGGACTTGGCTCCCTCGTGACTTCCTAGTGGCTCGCTAGGTTCGGACGAGGGTATGTGTGGAGCTATGGCAGTCTATGTATTGATGTTTTGTTTGATTCATCTAGCTGCTGGCACGATGACTGTTGGATCTTGGGAGTGTACGATCATCAAATTGGGAGATGCAGCATACCACGATATCCTGGCTTCGGCTGGGCTTGAAATA
>CACKRE030004913.1:45204-57393 GCA_902602495.3 Ectocarpus sp. CCAP 1310/34 | reverse complement strand
TGTACGATCATCAAATTGGGAGATGCAGCATACCACGATATCCTGGCTTCGGCTGGGCTTGAAATAACCCTTTTGCTGTACTCCGCTCTTTGCATCAGTGGCTTCCTAGATTCGAGCGAATGCATTTGTGTAGCTGAGATGTGTGTCTACGTGAAAGAACATGTGGAGAGACTCGTGTTGGCATTCGCATCAAGCGCATTGCGCATTTTTCGAATTTTGGCCCCCTTCCAGGGACCTTGATTTATACCCGCTGGCACTGACGTCTTTTAATTGGTCAGCCGGTTAGCGCGGTCGATGCTAATAAACACACACACACACACACACACACACACACACACACACATGGATGCAAAATACAGGCAAATTCTGCAGGTTGTACGCAAAACCGGCACTACCGAACGTCATGGCGTTGAGATGCAAAGATGCGATCGCGATGACATTGGCCATATCCTCTTGCGTTGCCTCCGGGAAGCAAGCCACCCAACTCCCGAAAGGGAGCCTAGCATACTGTACCCACCTGCCTTTGGGAGCCGGGGGTCAGGGCTTGGATGTTTTGTTTCGCGAAATCCGTTCGGTACATGAACTTGGTGTATTGCCTCTGTGTCGTGGGACCAAATGAAGGACAGACCCTCCCACTTGCGAGAGGTATGCTCCAAAACACATGCCAGCTTTGTGGGAACCTATCAACTTAGGGTGTTCATCCTTCCGGTTGTACCTTCACCTCTGACTACTCTTCCATCATCGTGGCACAGGTTTTCATTTAACCGACGACCGAGTTCAACAGTTCGTTTCGGAAGCAGAAAAGGTTATGGTTTCTGATTGCCACTCGGATGGACACTCCCCCTAGCAGTCCTCCTCTGTCGACGCAACACGTACATCAAACAACAACAGGCCGCTTCGCACGCAGGATGCAAGTTTTCCACCCTTATCCTGAGAATGAGGGCACCGATAGGGGGCCGGCCAAGCCCCGAGTTCTTTAATGCATGCATACGACGAGGTACGACGAGGGTACCGATGGGTGGCCAACCAATCCCGGACTCCTGGTACGTGTACTACGCACTACAAGAGGAAGTCCGACGATCGAAGCAAATACAGTGGGGTCTCGGTTTCGCGAGCTCCTGTTCAGCGACATGCGCTGTTTAGCGACCAAAAAATCACGTGGCACCGCCGCACCCGTAATAATAACTGCTAATCATTGTTAGTTCGGTTTAGCGACTTGCCCTGAATAGCGGCTACACTTCGTCGTGACAGGAGGGGTCGCTAAATCGAGGCCCCCACTGCTGTACAACTTCAGACTTCTGATGTGTGTACTACTACGCGAATCGACAAAACCGACGCTCCCAGCAAGCACTCCTCCTCAGACTCCTGTTGTGTGTACCACTACAAGAAGCAACAAACAAGCGGGCGCTCGCAGCAAGGCACACCTTCAGGTTGGAGGAAATGACCTCGAGGGGGTCTCGGAAGAGGTAGATCCACTTAGTCTCCGGCCACGCCTGCTCGATCGCCGGCAGGAACTTGGAGCTCTGGAACTTGAAGAACAGGTCCGTGTGGCCGTCTTGCACCGGGCCCATCAGACGGAACACGGTTCGAACCAGTTCCTCTCTCAACCCATCGGGACATGTTCCGGTTTTCGGGCACAGGTTGAGGACCGCAACAGGTGGAGGCGTTTCGCTGGGAGAGAGAGACGACAGACAGACAGAGGGGAGGGGGAGGGGAGGGGGAGTCGTCTGGATGATCCGCCTGCATACCTAAGGTTCCAACGCGGCGGAACCACTGTTTATCTCTTTCTGTCGCAGCTCACATCATTTTTCGGTAGACCTATGTTGCCATTTACGACGTCTTGTAGGGTGCAAGTGCGCGCAAAAAAAGAAGAAAACAAAGTGCAACTCTCTCGGGGCCTGTCGTTTTCGCCGCACCTGTGCACGATGTTGGAGGGCACGGCGGCTATCATGTTCGCCGAAAGGGTGGAGCCGCAGCGGGTTTCGTGGTATATGAAGCCGGTGGGATCCATGAACTCGTCGGGGTTTTCTTCTAGCACTCGCTGTCGTGTCACACAGGACCGGCGCGTGACGGCAACGATGGAGACACACGGACGGCAAGAGCGGCGCGGGAGTTGGAAAATAAAAACAAGCTAACACACCGTGGGTTTCCAGTACACGTAAAGGCAACGTACGCGGCATGGTGTAGACATGATAACGAAAGGCATTGATCATGGACAACCCCTCACGCATGTGAAACACGAGTCCTCGCACCTCATCGGTACATAGTTCTTACGGTACTGTTGTGTGCCCTGAAGCACCCTCGGCGTGTGTTGAAACGATAAGGATGGCGTTGTGTAAACGGAGTTGGCACGTCGCCTTTGATTCTTGAAATCACTCGAGACAAAAACACAAATTTGATTGCAATGCAGCCATTATTTCCCCCCTACAAGTACAGCGTTGAGATGTTGAAATCGGACCGCTCTCTCTTGATTGTTGCGGGGCACGAAATCTAACTTTGACAATCCCCATGGGTTTCCAATACCAAAATGGAGACCCATTCAAACACACGAACACACACAAGTACGGGGATAGCTTGTAACAAATTAAATTCCTTGCTCCAGACATGTTACGCACAACCATCGTCCATGCATTGGTCACTCCGAAAGGTAGATACCTGAGCACCGCACCTCGGTTGGGCTGCCCGTAGGTTCCATGTGTTCGCGGTTCGCGGCACATAGGGGTAAGGGGATCTTTGAAAATTGTTCCGAGTTCGGACGGAGGTGCCACTTCTCAAAATCTCACACAACCGCAGCAGTTTCCCGAGTTCGGTCTGAGTTGCTACTTCGCCAAACACTCACCAACAACAACCACCGCTATTTTTAAGTTGTTCAGAAATACATACTCACTGAAAGAGTGCCCGTTCGAGCGAATAACGCATCTGTTTCCCTCTCTGCTTGCTGTTTGGTTTGCGTCCACGAAAAAAAAGAAACGAACTCATTTGTTCATGTCCATCCGAGGAAAATCCCGGAAATTTCGCGAGCGGTGATCGTGGTTCATGGGTGTTTCAAGAAACCTGCTGGGAAAATTCGAAACTCTTTTCTTCTAGGGAGAGATGGATTCGTTTTGTTATATTAAAAACAATTATATTATCTATTATAAGCAAATAAAACATTCGCTAGCGATGAATTCATCATGTTTATAATATATGGCCCAACTTGCGATTCTCTTTGAACCTTGAGCAACGCACAGCAGCAGTTAGTGGCATGTCCCGTGTGGGCTCAGCAAGAGGGTTTGGTGGCCCTCTGTTGCATCCGCCCGCTCTGCTTTCTGCTTCACGCATATTCTCTCCGCAAATTTTGCAGGCTTGGAGGAAAGGAGCTACAGCAGTACAGATCCAGATTTACTCTCACACTCTCACATAACATAACCTATTCTGTACGACGTGCTCCGAGGTTGGTCAAAGCCAAGGCCGGGCATGAAACAGACCCCAGAGCGTCTCAGGAACCCTGGTGCCAGAAAGTTCCAAGGACCCAACCAAGCGTACACCGAACCTTAAGGGACGAGAGTCTGTAGGTCCGGGTCAAGCTCGGGTCGTCCATGCACCCGGAGGTCCGTTGGTGGAACGCTCCCATAGCGAACAGCCACGGGCTCTTGTGGTAGGCGACCATGTCCAGCTGGCAGTAGGCCACCAGCACGTTGAAGAGAGGGTTGTCTGGCGAGTCGTGGTTGATGGGGCCGGAGAGCGCGGCGGGAATCCACAGGCGTCCCGGCGGGGCCCTGAGGTCATCCATCTCAACAGTCTCGACGATGTTCTTCCTGTCGACGGAGATGCCCCTCGACCCCATCCTCTTCTTCGGCTTCCCATTCCGATCGAGCTCGCGGTCGCCGAGGTCCATCCCCTCAGGGATCTTGAACCGGTTCTTGAGCTTGGCTGCGTCCTCCTTGTGTATACCAACGCCACCTCCTTTCTGCGCTTTCGCTGCCGGCAACATTGTTGGCGAGGAGGGATGGAATTGAGGCTGGCTCGCCTGGCGAATCGCGACCATTGCCCAGCTTAACACAAGGAACACAGAGCATCCCGAGATGAGCACAGCGAGACGCGGCATGGAGAACAGGGGGAGAGAGAAGAGAGAGAGAGACGGAGATGTAGGCGGTGACTCTCTCCTGTCCTGCAGCCTGGCTCCCCCTCGAATCGAAAAGTTGCGAAAGGACAAAGGGGATCGGCAGAATGGATAAGGCGTCCGGGGTTTTCCACAGGCCGGTCGTATTTTGCTACTCTTGGAATTGAAAAGTATCCGAAACGTCAGCAGAACCGACTCCGAACCGACAGAACATGATTTTCGGCCAATTGGGCAACACGGACGGTGGGCTGCAGATTGTCGACACAGCAAGCGCCGTTGCACCTAACGCATTGCACCCAACGGTGAAGCAATAGCAACAAAACCTACGACTCTGCGAGCCACTGTATGCCTGGGGTTGAGCCCCCTACCTCCTCCGGCCTCAGGAGGAGTTGGTCAAGCGGGATACGAACACCGCGACTCAGCCAGGATGACTTGCCAACTCCCACGACGACGTCTAAAGGCGACCCGTGCTGCCTTGCTTGGGACCTACACGAGGCCGCCGCCACCCGCGGGGGGGACGAAGCAGTTCGGCGTTGGTGCTTGGGTGGCGGAGATCCCGGGTTAGACCAGTGGGGAAATTCGGCGCTCCACGTGGGTGCCGTGACTTCTACAATTCTGCGCCACAAACCGTCCGCGTTGTAAATACACCCGCTGCTGGACGGCCGTACTGTGGTATTGCTGAAGTCGAGTTTGATGAGACACACGTATGCTTCCTCTCCCTAACGTATGCAGCAGGCGTTTGGGTACCTCATCATATGAACATGCCTGCGCTAAAGGTGTAGTTGCAGAGTACAGTAGTCATACATGCCCATGTGTTGCACGGACCCTTGTGTTGAGTCCAACTCAAGACGTCGGCCGAACCAAATTAACCCCGGCGATACCGCCCACGCCCTGCAACAGCAAGCGGTATCGTTCTTCGCCTGCTCGCTATCCCACAGGCACAGAGTCCTGATGCCCAAATTGAAATATGTAGCAACGATTTCATTTGGCGACCCACACGAGACGAATCGTCTTGAGGGACTGCACAGGAAAGATAGCGTGTGCGCCATGCACCAATTTCTGCTTCCCGCCGGTAGGCAGGTATTCGTTGCTAATCCCGCACGTGTTGAGAGCGAATGCAGGGACGGCCATTACCTCTCTGGCGCACAGTAGGTGTGTGTTGTATAGACTATGCTGTAGACTACATGTATAACGTACTCCGTATGTACTGTAGACCATTTGTCGACACAGGATTGAACCCGAAAAACGAAGCTTGCTTGTCTGATCAAGACCATGCTCCTGGAGAATTTCAGAACACTTCAAGGGCCTCGACATAAGTGCGTCGATAAGCAGGTTGCGTTATGTTGATTGCATTCCGCGGCCGTTCATCCGATTGCTGAGCTGATTATTCAACCACTCACTGCTGTGAGATGATTTCAATGGTTATACCAGGATTTGTCGGAGCTCCTTCAGTTGCTGCGAATTAACCTTTGATATTACCAAAAGACGATCTACCACCGCCATTCTGTGCATTGCCTACATTTTCTTCCGATACCAACAACAGATTGCCTCACACAAGGGTCATGTAGAAACGGTGAGCGTACTCCTGCACTACCAAGCACAAATCGACCAAAGGAACAGGGGCCAGGAGACCCCGCTTCACTTAGCTTGTCGGCACAGCCACGCGTCGGTGGTCTGCCTGCTGCTGGAAAACGGAGCAGACCCGAGGTAATCCAGCGAAGGGAGAGGCGTACGCTCGTTCGTGCCAAACTCGAAACCCAGGTTTTTCTCGATAGATGCAGGCTTGCCTGAAAACTGACACAACTAGGTTTATTACAGTGAGATTAGCAGGCACAATAATCATAGTTACCACACCAATCCTACAGCAAGACATGTTCCAATCTTCACAGACGCGCTATGGCATCAAACACCGTAAGTTGGTTGTGTTTTCAAATCCTTTTTTCAGATTTGGGGACGAAATGTACAAAACACACGTGGAAATAGACACTCCTTCACTCGCTTCCTGTCAGTCCTACATAGCCACACCGCGATGACATGGTGCAGGCGGCCGCCCATTGGCAACAGAAGGAACATCACTTCAGTCTTGCTTTCGCTGATGCCCATAAACAGGAGCGAAGACGTTTGTGGGAGAACGCCATTCGATCTCTGCCGTGACCAAGAACCAGGAAACCAGATCGCGGACTTGCTTCGTCGAAGCGAGCAGCTCAAAGGTATATCGTCCTCATGTACACGGCGTTAATATTAGATTCTGCTCAAGAACAACCAGTGGATCAGCCCCGCGGGATGTTTCCGAACAGTATGTACATCTCTCTTCTCTCTCTCTCTCTCTCTCTCTCTCTCTCTCGGAACGAACGCCTGCGCCTTCGTCGTTCTTTGATAAAGTAGCACAGGAACCCCCACCAATAAATGACGCCGTGACCCACCCCCGGAGTCGTTCGTGCCGTATCATATGGTACAGAGGGCGGTAGTAACAGAGTGATGCCAGGAATTTAAGCAGGATATGCACCTCACAGCAGACTCGTGTTTGTAGGCTGAAACACACCTGTGGCTCTTGGCCCGACACCACCCTGTCAGAGCTTGGGTCGCTCAAACGCCGGGTGCACATCCAAGTGTGCCACGACAACATGAGCGGAGTTGACAAGCTACTGGAGGTCGGCGGGTCGATCGACGCCAGGGACACTGCTCAACGCACGCTTTTGCATCGAGCCTGCGAGGAGGTGCGACAGCGGTTGCATTCGTATGTCGATGTCTGTGCAACAATCACAGGGTGTCCACTGCGCTGGCGGCAGTGGTTATGTCCTGAACATGGATCGAGCATTTTCGTTGACCACCGCCGCCGTTTTGGAGACAATCTGGTGAGGTTCCGTTGTTGCCGTCTGCGGAACACGGTATGCACTAAAAATCTTACAGGGCTCACTTGCTAAATGTTTTTTTTTCTCGGCGATGTGCGACCCAGGAGAATAGGGCAAGCTAAGCAACGAAAACTGCTGTGGTACAGGTTTACGCCATGAGCACCAAGTATCCGAAACGTTGATGTACCCTTGCGACGGAGATGTTGTCGATTTTACGGGCCACCTGTCTGAACTACACGTGTTTCGGTTTCCGTCCGTGCGATAGGCAAGCATCGCCACGGTGTCCAGGCTTTTGGAGCTCGGAGCCACCGTGAACGCGACTGAGAAACGCAAGCAGACGCCGCTCCATCGGGCTTGCGAGCGGGGCCGCTTGGACATAGTCAGGTACCCCCCCTAAGCACCTCGCTTTTTGGCCAGACAGGAGGTTGGTTGAAGAGTCTAGCGATGTTCACCATCGTGCGTGCACGACCTACGCACGTCTGCGCAGTTCGGTGGGTAACACTGCCTGTTGAGTCACCAAGGGTGGCAGGTGTTGTGAGCGTCCTGCCCCCGATCGGAAGTCGTGGAATGAGCTCGTGCTAGCTCAGTTTTCACCCCACACACTAACACCTACTGTAGGAGGTATCGCGACACGAGCTCACACTAGTTTTTATTTCAACACCAGAAGAAGACAACCCAGATGTTGCCCAGTTGTTTGCTTTCCTTCAGTGCCAGCACCACCCGCCTCTGTTCCTTGCGAAGGACCACCATCCACGTCATACTCAGAACTGTGATCGCCGGACGACGATGTTTGTGACCTCATGTACTCCGCAAGGTTATTGGTCGAGAAGGCAGGGGCCGACAGTCGCGCCCGGGCGAAGGTCATGCATGAGCCGCTACACGTGGCGTGTCTCGGAAACTGGGGACAGGTGGTGAAGTTCTTGCTCAACGAAGGGAACGTGGACATTGAGGCGGCCGACAAGAACGGCATGAGGAGCCTGCACCTGGCCGTCCAAAGGAACAGGCTGGAGGCCATTCGGGAGTTGCTCAAGCACGGGTGCGGAGGTTTATCAGTCGCGGTTGCGTAAATGCACGTTGGGCAGCTTGGCCGCCCGACGCCAATCGCAAGCGAACGAGTAATGAAAATGTCTTTTCGACGTCTTTTCAACTCTCGATTACCTCACTTTTGACAGTCTGGCTTCGTCGATCCAATGAAAACTTTATTTCTTCACAACGACGACATTTTTTCGACTGCGTGCAGTCATGCCTTCGTCGGCGTGGGTCGATCGCTCCTAACCCCGACAGCCTTGCCAAACGCACCGCTTTCGAGTAGACCAAGACCGCGCAACAACGACCCATATGACGTGTGACAACAACGTGGGGCGTGGCAACCTTATTCGCAGGTGCGATGTCGAGGCCACGATGCCTGACGGGCTCACGCGACCCCTGCACATGGCTTGCGCTAGCGGGTACGAGAAGGCCGCAACGCTCCTGCTGGACCACCATGCCGACATCGGCGCCATAGGCCCCAAAGGGCATCGTCCCTTACACCTGGCTGCTAAGGAGGAGCGAGCCGTCATTGTTGAGGTAAGAAAAAACAACGACTTCATGATTGTCTACTTGCCCACCTGTTGTGTTTTTTGTTGTTTCGTGGGTTAACAACTCACCTGAAGAGCATAGCCCGGGTGATATATTTCGCCACAACAATGAAACTGCTTCGGGCGGACAGGGTCTTCTCCCATAGACGGTGCGGGTAAGGCGTTCCGAGGTCGTAGTGGTCTGAGCCCGCCACGCAGGGCAGACAGGTTTTTCATTAAACCGGCAAGGACACGCCATGAACGCCTTCATCCACACTGCTGGTGGTTGGTGTTTGTTTTGTTGTTTCTCACAGTAGCTATATAGTCTACAATAATGGAGCCCGTGGTGTGTCGGGGCAGGAGTGAAGTAGGTTGTTGTCGGTCGGGGGGGGAAACAGGCTTGCTCCTTGTGGATGCAGACACGAGGCAGAAATAATCTGTGTCTTCGCTCGCCCGCCGAGTACACCAGGAGCTTGCTGAAGGAGAGCTCCCACCACCTCCCTCCTGAGGATTAGGTGAAAGTCATGACACTTGACGATGAGCCCACCACGCCCTCACCGTACGTTGGCGCCGCAGCTTTTGATAGGGCGAAAAGCGGATTTGCACGCCAAGGATGACAGGGGGCGAGACGCTCTACACTACACCGACAGCCGGAGGTGCAAGGAAAGGATTCAAGAGGCGCAGCGGAGGGAGGAGAGGGCTGCCGAGGCGCAGAGGCAGCTGGCTCTGCAGAAGAAAAGGGACGAGGAAAACCGGCGAAGGGAGCAGGAGTTGCTGGACAGGGTCGACCTGCGGGCGAGAGCGCGGCGATAGCTGTGCCCGGAGTTTCAACATTTGAGCGAGGTTCACTCGCAGCGTGGTCTTGGAATAAGAGCACGGCTTTTTGCAGCTTGTTGCTCGTGGAAGGGCGCAATGTCAATCCATCCCCGTTCTAGCTTTGTGTTCGGTTCCACATCACAGATCCCCAACCAAAAAGAGGGCCACGGAGATAGCTGTTCCCGGGCCACCGGGGTTTCAGCAATGAGGGCGGTTCACTCGGCTTTGTGTGCGAAGAGGAGTACGGATTCTTTTGGCTCATTGCTCGTGAAAGGGCCAATGATCAACCTTCCCCTTTTCTAGCTTTGTGGTCGGTCCTACATCGCAGATCTTCGAACAAAAACATGGGTGGTGCTTGAGTGTTTCTTGACCGACAAGGTGACTCTGCAGTAATGATGATCGACTTCCAACATCATTGCGTGCGTGAATAAATCCAGGATCGACCTTCCTGCGCACATAACTTCCGTGCATAGGGCAGAGGCAATCCTTCCTCCGGCACTCTCTTATCATTCCCAAATTACTATCCAAGGCCAATTACTTACATACCGATTATCGTTACACACAACGAGATCAACGACCAAAGCCTCTCAACACCAAAAATAAAGCGCGATCCAGAAAGGCGGCAAATGGACCTCGATTCAGTGCCTGGGGTCCATGAAAGCATAGACCACGCGGGCGTGTTTAAAATCAGTCCAACCTGCCGTCAACGCAACGACGAAGAGGAAAACCTTGTCGCCCAGTCATCCAAACCAGCACTATCTTCCACAACCTCACCTTAACATTTTCCTGAGATGACTGTCCTCGGCCGCCTGTAACTCCGCTTTTCAATGGGTACTCGCATCGTACTCGTTAGTTTTTCGGGGCGCAAAAAACATACCGAAAAGAACCGCACCCTTTCGCCGAAGGTCTAGCAAACTGTGTGCTCTTCGACATGACATCAGAACGCCACGAGAACAGGGTAGGTGTAACCGCCAGACATGCTGACACGAAAAAACAGAGTAGGTTGGCGACGATTCACACTCAACGTCGACGAAAAGCCAACAGAGGCCCCACCGCCGCAGCAACAAAATAAACCGCCATCCCGAGATGTGGTGACCTGAATGGGCGTATCTCGTGCCTCCCGGCAGCCCCCCTCGATGAGCTATCCGATGGCTTGTCCCCGCCGCGAAAACACGAAAAGACATGAACTGCCAGACGACAGAGAAAGATAGAAGGGACTCAAAAAATGAAATCATCACGTACGGAACGTGAGAGCTACACAACTTCCACAATGAAACTGAAAAAGCTACGTAGAGATGCAAGCAAAAAAAAAAAGTGGGGGGGTGAGGGGCTTAGATGGGCTTCGTCGGCGGGGCCCCCGCGCTCGTATCCGACTCCGAAATCCCGAGGGTCCCGCCGGCGGTGTTTGCCGGAACTGCGGACGGGGGTACCGGGCCTGCCATCTCCTGCGGCTTCCCCATGGCCTGGTGCGCCAACCCGCTTACGCTTTTTACGAGGCTGCCGATGGCGTCTCCCGCTTGGTGGACGCCAGCGGCGACGCGGGGGTTGCTCTCGAGGGCCTGCGGGTACAGGGTGCGGATGCGGGCACGGTGCGGAGCGTGAGCCTGGCCTACTAGCAGTTGCGGTGTGCGTAGTGTACTGTACAAACATGTCAGTTCTCGTGTTCGTAGTCTCTTTTCCGCTCCGAGCAGGACTGCATGGCAAATACAGGACCTCCAGCATTCTACTCAGTGTCTTGGGAGCGCTTTGCACAATCGCATCTAGCGTTCATTCAGGAACCAAACAAACCCGATCAGTCATATCCCAAGTTACCGTGATTGTAGCACGGAGACCACACTCTGTTCTACATAATTATTCTGAGCAACCGAGAGGATCTGTTGAACCGCTAACCCATCCACTACCACCGAACTGTCGGGAAAGCGTGATGACCGAAAGGGCTATATCGTGTCTAGCCCGCCGAAGGAAAAACAAAACGAACACCCACTTTTTACTTGACGATAAAAAAGGTTTAACACCGCGGCCGGTTCTGCTCCCCTCCAAGGGGGGTACACCGCGGGTCCGCAAAAGTACCAGCAACGGGGGTGGAACCGGTGAAGCAAAACAACACAATTGGCACGATAACAAGACCAACGGCTTTACCTTGTCGGTCGATTCCTTGGCTGAGTGTGCCCACTTCGACGCGGTCTCAGACACCTTGAGCCTGCACCGTAGGGTAACCCCGACACACAAGAAGCGGCGGGGGGCGATCCTTGAGAGCAAAAAAAGAAAATCATGATACAAACAACATCCCTAACGCTTCGACTCTCCGCTGTGACAAGAGGGAATCAATCGTCCTCAACCAGCTGGCCCTCCTCCTAGCAATTACCGTCCTGGCGGTCGCTGTCGTTACCGGTACTCTTGGAGTCCGGCTCGTTTTCGGAAACATCTCCGCGTCATCTCCACGTCGACGTGGAGATGGTTCCGAAAACGAGCCGGACCCCGAGAGTACGGGTGACAACAGCGACCGTCAGCGCCGTAGTAGCGAGGAGGAGGGTCAGCTGGTCGAGAGCGTTTCCCTCTCATATTGGCGTCGACGAAGAAATGCCTGTTGTTGAAAGAAAACCCGGGTTCGAATCCGCCACCCGCCATATTTTTATGTAAAAAAAAAAACACTGGAAAAACTGGTGGGGGAGCAAAATATAGATTTTCGGAGTTGTGGACCTTGCTAGGTGACGTGGCGGACGTCGCGAACCGGGGTAATCACGCACAGCGTATTGGTAAGAAGAGAAATCGACTCGCCGTTCGACGGGCGGGTTCCGGTTACCATAAGAAGCCTTCTCGCCTATTTGTAGCAACCAAAGAAGACTCAAGTAGGGGGGGGGGG
>CACKRE030004913.1:32699-45169 GCA_902602495.3 Ectocarpus sp. CCAP 1310/34 | reverse complement strand
GGGGGGGGGGGGGGGTAGCGCGGAGATAACCTCCATAAAAGCTTCAATCTCCCAACGTCTGTCAAGGACGACTCCCTCTTCTCACATCCCAGGGTTACCATATCCCATGTCCCAAACAACAGCTATCGACGAGTCGCACCGCGATTCAGGTCTCACCAACCACTTGGTGGGAGGATAAAGCCTGCCGCCATCGAAAAAGTCATGATAGGTCATATCCGCAGCCGGGACGGCCGGGATAAAAACGTACCCCTCTCCCCCTTCCCATGGCTGACCCTGTGGAGTCACTACGAGGACGGTTACAAAGCAAAAGGGAACCTGGGGACTCACTTGGTGTTGACCTCTTGGACCTTCGCCTGCGCGGTGAAGGCGACCGCAGCGAATTTACCGCTCACGTTGTGCTTCTCGTCTATTTGCTCCACCTGGGTTTGCACCTGAACAGCAAACACCGGCGACGAACGACAAACAGCAGGAAGTAGACTAGGGATTAACCTTGTTTGTGGTCGTTGAAGAGAACCATGTACTCTGGAAAATTGCCATTCGTTGTCACGTGCTGGAAGATGCATTCTTCGGATTTCTGTACTTTTTGACTTTCACCACGGTAGGTGGCCCCATATAGTGGCAACTTGAGTAGCGGAACTACCGATGTAGCGGCATCAAAATCTCTTGCCACAATCTCAACATGTACATGAACCCGATATATCTAATAGTGGCACTGCCTTGAACAGTGGCATATTCGCCTCTTGCCCCTACATGCCACTATATTGGGCCACCTTCTGTAGCCAACAAGTGTGCGTCCATCACACAAGAATGTACCCGATAAAACCTCGTTGTAAAACAAAAAAACGACGAATGAAGCCGAAGGGTGCCAATCTCGCCGCTTCTGCGCTGTCACGAAAGAGATTCCAGCAGTCGAACATCCAAGCCAGCCGGCAACCAGCCCTCACCTTCGCTGCGATACTTTTGGCGGTTGAGGAGACGCCGAGTTTCTCGTCGAACAAGCGGGTGTAAACCATGCCCTTGGCGAAGATGCTCTTGATCCATTCTGCCGTGGTCAGCGTTCGGCCTTCCATACCACCTATTATGCAGTAAAGACCAAATCAAATACCACGTAAGAAAACAAAAATAACGGATGGGTAACGAACAGTGGAGAAATAGCGGTGTCAAAGTGGTTGCGCTGTTAAACTCCAAAACTCACACGAGACTCAGCTGTCCATCATGTGGCAACAAGTCTGACGAACGGGTACACGCCTTCTCTCAAAAACACAAAAACGAAAAACCGGACACCAAGCACAAGAAGGGGGCTCAGTCTGTGGGGTAGTAAACTAGTGAACCCGAATGGATGTACTTCGAGAAAAGGACGCACGGCGACCAACAGGGGCTCATGTTGCCGGCGCGCTACCATGTTCGCCCCCGTGCCTTCTACGTAATCTTTCGATCGACGATTCATAGCTCGAGAGTACCACGAGAAAAACAAAACTCTCTCGCGCGTGTTTGGACACACCCCCTGCGTTGAAAAAAACACATCGTGGGGTGCTTTGCATGCGAGGCGTTGAATGCGACTACGGAGAGCAGAGTAAGAAGGTTAGCTAGACCTCACCCACAGCGGCAGGCTGATCGCTAAGGTTGTCGCGGTCCAACCCGTCGTTCAAGGCCGGCATGGACGAAGCCAAGCTTATGCTGCAGTTCGCTCCGAGGATGTCGCGGCCGTTCGCCTGATCGGCACCGGTGCAGCAGAGAAATGCCGCAGTATTCGGCAGTAACATCAGCGGCAGGGTGTGGGAGAAATCAAGAGAGGCCGGGGAAAAATATGACAGCGCGAGAACCACACGCCACGGCGATTCGATCGGCCGACATCGTGTCATCCAAAGCAACAAGAACAAAAAAAACAGCAGTGGAGGACTGCTGTCCAACGAAAAATACGCGCGGCGTGCGGTGACTATGAAGCTCGGTGAACATCAACATCACGACTCATCTCCCACGAACGGTCGACGGGTTGACTGCACTGTTTGTTCCCTTGGGAACGCTGAGCCCTTGCGTACGCGAGAACGACACAATGGTTGGCATCGGCGCACGAAAGACCTACGCGTGGCGCTCGTATAATGATAGCCTTGACACTCGTCCAATTATGTGAACGTACAGACAGGCAATCTCCGTCCCACGAAACCGCCGTCTCGCACCCCCATCATCACGAAACACTGCCTTCCCCGGAAACCTTAAAAGAGGACTAGTTAGCAAGCCCGCCGAGGCACGATGCTTCACCAAATAAGTATTCGTAGAGACCGGCGTTGGTTGGAAACAGCGCCCCGCGGAAGCACCCGTCATACCTGCAGAGCAGAGTTCGCACCGGCTACATCGGCAAACACCAGCACAGCCCTCTGCGTTCTGCCTGCAACCAGGAGAGAAATCGGCCATCCGAGTTCGAAGGACTTTAGATCAGAGTCCCGCGACACAATCCACAGCCTACGGCGACGGTACATCTGGTAGGTGGCGACGCGAACGTGAGCTGCTTAAGAGGTGTGTCCAAACTGAACCCCGGTGCCCGCGCGAAAGGCTGCAAGAATTTCCCTTCTACAGAGCGTGGCATGCTGTACTGCTGCTGTCTCTAGCGAAACTTGGGAATTACAGCGCTACTACTCTGCGGCAACAGCCACATCAGAGAGCGGCGCGAAATGTTTCCTGCTTATCACCAGCCTCTCCTGGGTGTTCCTACACAGCACTTCTTCATCTCCGTCTGCGAATATTACGTTTTTTCCGCGCGAGAAAAGTACCAATCCTGCTGACCAGCCTTGATGTCTCCCGTTGTTCCTATATAGCACGTCTTCTCTTCGTCTGCAAGAGGTGGATCATATTCCTGGCGCGATTTTCCTCTGCTGACCAGCCTGCACATTTCATACTTAGTTCACGCACTTACTCTCTTCGTTCGTCTGAAGGAGAAGCTTGGAGATTTCCCCGTACGCCGAAAAGACCTGGGTGCAACACAGCAGGAGAGTCGCCGACAGGAGGAGTGTTGGGGAACTACCGCAGTAGTGCCGACATGTCGGAGACTAGGACAACAAACATAAACGTCTGATGAATAGCAAGCGTTTTCATCGAGAGCGTGCACACTGTCGTTGACTTGTCTACAACCTACCATCGCCGTGGCGCTGAGCACGTTCTCTGACATCTTGCCAATTGCTCTTGCACGATTGTCCAGTCAAGATGCTCACCCTCCCCACCTCCGTCGAGGACGTGCGGTCAATGGTCCAACCGCTAAGGCATGCAAAACATAAGAGAGTACCCACCCACCCTCAACCAACCAAATCACGGCCGCCTTCTTCTCATGCAACTCGCGCGTCCCAAGTGCCCTACACACCCGCCCGCTCAAGTCCAATGCCTAGAGCGTGGCGCAAGCACGAGAAATTCCTATTTCAATTGGTACTACCGGCATTCCAGACGACAGCAAAGCTGCATACAGCAGTCGTCGCGGTTCGCGCGTTCAGAACGCCCGAAGTTCCCTGGCAGCGAGAGAATCTCCGTGTTGTCATGTTTGACGAGAGCGCACCGTACCAGAGAACGTTACCGCAGAATCTACTACCCACGGATGCGTCAAAGCAGATGATCAGCATGGTAAAAGGAGACGTATTGTGATCCCAAGCGAGGGGAGATTCGCTTCCCACCTGGACGATGGAAGACTCCGTCAGTTCTTGATCAAGAAGCGGAAGCCCCTGCACGAGGATGGACCTCACCGCTTCGACATCCGTGACGGGGTGCTCTAAATCCTCGCCCTTGCTTGGCTTCATGGGCGTGCCAGGTACTGCCGCAAACTCTGTCGGCGGACACAAACATGAGGACAGAGCCACACCGCGCGATCGTGCCAGGGATTTTTGGACAGAGGTATATACGCATTGTGTAGAGAGAGAGAAGGACGCGTCTTAAATGTGAAGAATTCGATCGCGCTGCTTTAAAACGTGCGAGGGCTAAGATGGAAAAAGACTCATAGTACTTGTAGGGTATCCACTATGGAATGACGCGGAATTTTGACCTTTGAGGGTTGATGCCAACAGATAGTAACGGTTGAGGGCGATGACACGAAAAAAATCGCACCGCGTGTGCCCGTTGGTACCCAAGAGGAATAAAAAAAATGGAATAGTGTAGTGTTGACGCGACCCAGCGTTGGTTCGGGCTGCCACCCAGAGGGTCGACATGCTGAAGCGAGACTCACTCCCAGGCTTGCCCCAGGCTCCAAGGAGACCGGGTGAATACCCCTCCGCCTCATCCCGCCGACCTTCCTTCCTCCCTTTGCCGCGGCGACTTCCCAGGCGTAAAACCCTTGTTGCTGAGGCAGCTGCTCGCTGCACTGCTGCTGCTGTGTACCATTGTCACTGACGCAGCAGAGCACCCAACCCCGTGAGGGGGCTGGCGAGATGCACCTACTGACCGCCACGTCCGTGTACTCTCCCTTACCCCTTCATCTGTGTTCCGTTCGAGGGCGGGACTCCTATACGTCTACTGCCTAAGCCCCCTTTTGCTGCTGAAAGCCCGTGCGCAATTTCGACGGCGCACCTACCGAACACGCGCGCCGAACACGCGAGTACGGCCACTGCGCCGCCGTGAGAACTCTCTGAGACGTGTGTGTGTGTTGGACCGCTAGGAGCAATCAGTAGGCGTGGTCAATAATGTTTTGCTGCTGAGCGCTCCTTTCGTGATTTGATGAAGGTAACAGAGCAAGCGTGTGTGTGCCAGTCTGGCGATATTTGAAGTGTCGTTCTTTTCGCGTCGCCTGATGTTTTGACGGTTCCTAAAAAAAAATCGACGCCAGAGTTTGCTCCCCCAAAAGCGGCGTAACATCGTCACGTCAACTTCCTAAAATCTCAATATTTCACGTCAGTTCAACAACACGTGGATTCCCTCCCTTTTTTTTTTCTCTCCCACCATTGGACTCTGTTGTCTGCCCCTCTGACCCCTGTCCTCCACTTCTGCTAGCTAGACGACCCAACCGGGATCACACTATTATATATAATAGTATGTACGAGTAGATGCCGGAGAACCGATGCTACACCCGCGGTTGCCTCGGGTAACAAAATAAAAAACGCATGCCCGTGTACAGCGGTGAGAGACAGACGGACGAGGGAAGCAGCGTGGCGACTAAACGCGCAGGCTTGCAACTCGTGCATCGAGTTCAAGTAGATCGCCTTGCGACGCATCTTTTCTGGCGTGTTCGCAGCTGCTGTGGAAAGACGAAGTTGAGCCAGCGGGGGGATCTGCCTGATTTTCCGAGTTCCCATTTTACATCGCTGTCCACGGGCGCTAGGACGTACATAACAGCAAGACGCGCTTCTAGTGGCAAAAGGATTCCTGTTGTTAGCTAGTCAAACTGATGGCTGCTTTGGTTGCCCTGTCCGTTGCTCCCGGAGCTAACAGGTTGAACTTCTTTTCCAGGCGCATGAGTAGAGCTGGCACGTTGTCGTAGGGCTGTTGGCAACATCAACACATAATTTCTTGCAATGAAAAAATTACGCTTCTTGTACAGCAATACAGCACACATCACCCGCGACGCGAACGAGCCAAGATGTTACGCAAGTGGGTCTTCCTCGGTCCTGAGCATCACTACCAGCATCGCTTTTGCACCCCGGCTGAACTATGTACCTCCTGCGCGGCCACGCTGTCATATTCTTTCTTCGGCACTTGACATGCAAACGAGAAAACCTCCCGCTCAATGCTTCATACCTCGGTGTGTTTCATAGCCTCGGCTTGACTCACCTGCCATAACAGACACCTTCAGAAAAATCGAAGCTTATTTGGGTGGTGGTGGTGTAAGGCTCGTGCTCCTCCTGCTCGTCCTCTGCGTAGTGCGGTGGCAGGGCTTGAGGTTGCAGGGTGGTTTCTGGAGCATTATCGAGGGGGAACGCAGACTGGAATATAGTCGGGGTATGCGTCAACGTCACACTCCTGGACCAGGGGGACCAGGGGCGGGGGAAACACAGCGGGACCTCATCCATCATCGAGAGGAGGACACAACGCACACAAGAAGAGGGCGGGTTGCGATCCCAGGTTCTCTGGCGCTCTGTTTGCCTTACGACGGCATCTCGAGACTCGGCAAGATACACCCCCGTTGCAGTGGACAAGGAGACTGGTTTGTGCACAATATAGGGAGAGTTTGCGTGCTCTCCAAACTGCTCCTGTCTGTTGCAAACACTCAGCGGCCATCCTGAGCAGCAGCTTGATACTCTTCCCATAGTTCTTCGTTGATACAGAACGCCCTACACGCAGACTTGGAATACACCCAGCGAACGGACGTAGTGGAGGGAAGGGTGTATCCCCTCTGCCTCTCCAACAATGGCCACCGTCGCCCACGCACCGGGCCTCGCCGTGGTTGGCACCGATAAACAACCTGCTGCTGCTGCTACTGCTGAAGCTACGATGAACGGCGATACTACAGCTGCGGGCCTCGAAATAACACCCGCTGTAAACGATGAATCTGCGGCTGGTGCTGGTGTGAACGGACGGCGGGCGCTGAGCGTGTCAACCCCGGAGAAGGCCATGTCGGAGGAGCTCAAGGAGTGAGTAGCCTGTTAGTCGCACATGGAGGAGTGGCGTGAGACCATCGCCGAGCAATCATTTCCTCCGCGAGCGTGTTTGGTTGTGTTTGAATGTATGCTTCCCTTTTTACCCTGCTCTTGTGTGTGGCATAGGTGTGTGTTGCGGTTGACCCCCAGCAGCCGTTCGTTGGTTTATGCCAGGGTGCGTGAATGCGTGACTTGCGTTTTGCGGCCGCTTCGGGAGCCGCTACCACGAAGCTAGGACCGATGCTGTTTGTCTGTATCTATTTTCTGCTGAAATAATAATCCCGCTGCACGCCTTTAGAATAGAACATCACTTCCAGGGCCTACGGCGTACAGACTATTCCGTGTTGAAGAGACCCCGCTTGACTGAAACTAGGACTACCGTGGAGGCTTTCCGTGTTTGTCTTATTCTGATACTAGGAGTGTAACGTAGGGAGATAGAATTGGGGTACACCGTTGATGAGTATAGCCATCAGGGCCTTACGTGGGATATGCAGACACAGAGAGGAACGGGAGATGCAAGGAGGGAAGTGTTTTGAATCGCAAGATCCACAGATCCACTTACGACCCCCCACCCTCTGCAGGCTCGCGTTGTGCACGTTCGCGATTTCACTTCCAAAAAGTACTCCGTACATGGTACAGTCTCGTCGTCGACGATTTGCAACGTCCGTATGTAACAGATGTAGCACATGTAGCATACAATGGCAGCATAAAGACATCATGCAGCCCCCCAACAAAACGAAAACATGACCCTGGACGCAATGATCGAAACCTTGCTGGAATTGCATTGCCCCTGCAAACCTGTGGACTAGCCTTTTGCAAGCTACAACGTGTCCAGCAGCGATCTTGCGCGTTCCCCGACGTCATGACCTTTCATCGTTCCTGAAGACGAGCTTGGAACCGCGACGTTGTTCACTCACTGCCCTGCCTGTGGCATTTTATTTTGAAAAACCTACATACCTAGGGGAGCACTGCTGTCCATTTAGTACAAGGATAAGGATATTGGTATAGAGTGGCCTGTCGTTCGTAGTGTTTCCGATGGCCTGAAACGCGGCGCCCGAACACTCGCCATGACATGGAATGCCGCTGTACTGCTGTACTGGCCTGACTTCGGAACCCTGGGATCGCTGAACCTCACCCAGGACAATTTGAGTAGCCGACCCCTTTGCGTGACCCTATTGGTAGTATACCGAACAGCAGCGCAAGTAGCCCAGGCATCCAGAATGCGGTCAAATGTAAATTTAGGCGGGATATGAAAAATATGAGAAGAATGATCGGTCCACACTTGCGGTATTGAATGAAACTTGACACTTTCAGCAACCGCCACCGAGCAATGCCATGATGCCATCAGTTAAATATGCGGCCGTATACACGATTACATGCGATCTTTGACAGTGGCTGTTCGTTTCGCCTGCTGCTGACGTGCCGACTATTCGTTTGTCATTCGGGACTGTCGATATCGACCAAAAAGCATCTTCAACAAGCTGATCGACGAGAATGGGCATCTCGACATGCGGAACGTCACAACCCTGATCTGGGTGAACAGGAAACGCTTCGACATCGTGGAAACCATCGTCGAGCTCCTCATCGAGGTCAGTCGTTGCTCTGTACCGGACAACCTTCAGTCGCCCCCCTAACCTCTCATCAAAGTACTTGCACAATGTTAGCCTCCAGGGCATCCACGCCGCTTCTGCTCAATCGCGGTGTTGTTTCGAGCTTTGAACAGCCGCAGGGCAACAACAGGGCGAGGTTTTGCGCGCAGCAGCAGGGACACTGACTCCCAGCAAGACGACTCAACGACTGCAGTTGTTTCGTGTGCGTTTGCATCGAGCTTGTCCTATAATAACCGTCGCCTCCCGCCGCGGCGCGCGATAATATAACCCGCGTGGCAGAACTCGAACGAGCGTCGGGTGTTCAACGGCATCGAGTTCTACCTCCCGCAGCTCGCGCACATGATCATCCACCTCGACGTGCACCTGCCGTCCTCCGCCTTGGAGCAGTTCGCGCTCGTCGTCTGTCAGCAGAGGTGAGAGAACAAGCGCTTCGAGAGGGCTGGCCGGCAGGCTCGTGCTGAAATTGTTTTGCTTGATGACAAGGAGCATGCCCAACAGTCCATAGGTGGTGTATTATTCTGGTTGAGGCTAAGAAGGAGCACAACCGCAGTTGGCAAGTTTTTTTGTGCTGTTAGCGCTTGCTCTACTAGGATCTTCCATGGTTCAAGGCTCTTGAAACCAAAGGACGGAAGGGACTGCTGTTGGTGACTTGATGCGCTGCTCTTGTGAAAACGGCTTCGCTTTTGTGTTCGTTGCACCATTTCGTCATCACGTATGTATGCATATGATGATTCTCCCGATTTCGTTGCGTCTCTCCAATCAGCTAGCTCTATTGGCGGAGCGTGGTGTAATCACGCCGCATGTGTCGTTCATCTCACGTGCGCATTCCGTGCCCTGTGACGTAATGCACCAGCCAGTCGTGGCTGGATTCATCCGCGTACGCCAGGCGCCCACCTGGTCTTTACGGGGTTGCCACATCGTCTCGTCTACGCGAACAGGAAACGTTGGTTTCTGCGCGAGTAGCTGTCGGTTGTGCTTCTGCTGCATTCCCGATTGAGGCTCAAAAAAGCATCTCCCGCACACACTTGTTCTCACGGATCTATCACAGTCAGAGTGAAGCACGTCCTTACGCCAACAGCAGTGTTCGGGCCCGTTCATACATAACCTGGCGTTTTTGGTTGTGGGTTTCTGTTTTTTTTCGTCAAGTCTTCACGTGGCGCTGCAGCTGAACTGGATACTAGTGGCTGCGTTGGAGGATTACCATGCAGAGCTTCCCGATGGCAGCCGCAACAAAAAAGCCAACACGCTGTACTTCAACAGATGCGCCAAGCTGCTACAGGTGTGATGAAGAGAATGCCGGTCGTGCGTACGTCGACAGGGTCGTTTTGCTTTTCGTGAACAAGGGGGGCACAAACATGCGGTAGCGGTCAAGGGATGTCGTGTACCTGAAGAGACCGCATGCATGGCACGGTCAAGGTTCGAACAGCACGTAGCTCTGCGATCTCCCAACGATCTCCGTAACCTTTTTTTCGTACTACAATTATGATAAGTGGGTGGTTTTATCGCGCATATGTGTTAACAGCCCCATCGAGGCTCCAAACCTTTGGGTGCATCCATCGCCGCCCCTCCCGCAATCGTACAGACCGCGCGCGTGTTGCCGCTTTCGAAAGGGGGCGCACGTTCCTCCGGATGTTGCAGCAGCGTACGCGTTTTTCCCTTGCTGTCAAAACGTGTGCGTCGCGAGGCTTGCTCTCTTATTGCTTATGCTGTTGCCTCCTTGCGTGTTGCGTGCTTACCGAGATACCCAATGAAAAACACCCGTGCGTTGTGTGGCAGAACGTGGAGCGAATCATCGCCCTTGGCCCCCCGTCTGCCACGGGTCTGGAAGAGCTGTACAAGACGGGGAAGCTTAGCAGGCACGAGGTGCAGACCAGGACCATCGCGGAAAGGAGAAGGCAAGCAGAAAAGGTGAGGAAGAGGGCGCCTGTGCCGTATTGGACACGAGAAAATTCACCGCCGGTGGTGGCGTTTTGGCCTGCTTGGAAAATTCATGACCTGGTGTATTTAATGCGTGTGTGCTGGGCGTGGTGTCTTGTGTCGCCCTGCTTTGTGCCTGGATCTGAGAGCGGGTTTGTGTTTTGGGCCCATGTTGACCCATGAAGCTCCCCCCATCGGGTGTCGTATTTTGTGGAGGTGTGGGCCCTTGCCCTTGCCCTTGCCCTTGCGTACTGTGCGGTAGTGGCATCCCGTTGTAAGGCAGACATGATGGGCAATGAGCGGAGGAATCTCGGCACTGGCGTCATACTTTCGATTGGGTGGCCCATCTCCTACGCATCGTAGCATTTTGTCTTGCAATCCCCGCGCCTGGCTTGGTGACGACGGGAGCTTTTACAGTTTTTTTGCACGAGCACATGTGAGAGACGAAACATTATCAGCGGCGAGCAATAGTGGCTTGGTATGTGCTACCGGCAACAATGGCTTTGGAGTTTTTGGTTGCTTGGTTGCATGCGATCACATATGTCCCCGAAACCTGCATGCGACTGTGAGTGGCTGCCGACTGCGTGCGGTGCTGCGGCGGTGCTGTGCGCTCACGGGTCTGCTGCTGAAGCATGCTTTGTTATTTTCTCGCGTACTTTCTTTCGCCCTCGGTTAGGGTTGGGAGGCGTCGTCGCGAGTGAGTGCTCTCCCCAAGCCTCTTTGCAGGCAATCTGTTCCCATCCTCGTAACCCCTTTCAGTAGATGATTTCGACATTGATTACTTCTCACTTCGGAATAACTGTGGACGATGTAGAGTTGGGATGATGAAATGAGGCCTCCTGCTACGGCACGGGATCCACACTGATCCGCGCGGCGGCGGCGGCGGCGGCGGCGGCGTGTTTTGCATCGTTCAGGTGATCAGCAGCCCGAAGAGCGGCGTCATTCAAAGCGCCGTCGAGGACCACGGGATCAAGGGTTGGCTCTGGCACAAGAGGTGGCACAAGAGAGACTTCCCGCATCGTTCGAAGTGAGAACCTGGAAACATTATCTCGCTCCACCCCTCTGGCGTTGTGTCCGAGTCGTTGCTGCTGTGGTTGGTGGTTTGCGCAGGCCGGTTATTATTTTGTTTTTTCAGAACAGTACGAGGCGGAGAGATGGCACCCCCCCCCTGGACCAGCTTTCAAAGCTCGATTGTTCCACAACAAAGGGAGGGTGGAAAGACCCCGATGGTTCTACGGAAAACCCCCGACGAGACGACATGTTTCCCAAACCACCTCTGTTGGTGTTGGCACAATCTTGATTGTGGAACAGTATAGCTTTGAAACCTGACTAGGAGGGGTGCCTCCTCTTCGCCTCTTGGGATATTCCTCCCCCCCTATGTAGTCGCATCCCTCCAGTAGAGAGCAACCATCCAGGGTCACACAGATGACTTTGCTTCGCGCCGGGCGTGCTTGAGAAGTGCACTCAAACCTTTGATGAGGAGAGCGCGTGCTTGGGAAGTGTACTCAAACCTTTGATGAGGAGAGGTGGCTGGGGAACCCTGGATCCCGAAGTACCCAACACAGGGCAGCAAATCTGTCTTGTGGCTTTTTTCTTTTTCACGTTACATTGTTCGCAGGTGGATCCGAAGGTGGTTCGAGGTGGAGGACAGGGTCTTGTATTGCTACAACGCGCAGGAGCAGGAGGGGAGCAAGATCAAGAGGGCAGCGGTGCTCTACCAGGCTTCCGTCAAGGTTCGCTAGCTATTCATGCAGTGCGTGCATGCAACACGCGGGAGACATGACCGCATGCAGGGTGTCCGTAGTGTCCCACTCGTCATTTCACGCCAGGCATCAGAGACATGACTGCATGGCGTCGGTTTGTCTCGCGGGAGACTTGGCGCGTCTTCTATCGTCGTTAGAGTTGGCGCGACGTGAGCGTACTGGTAGAGTTGGTCTGTGTCGGTTGGCTAATGTTGTTTTATGCACTGGCGTTGTTCGATACACTAGTACGAGGGCGCGGTTCATCGATTGGACATCGGATGGTGCCATGTTTTGAGCCGGTGGCACAGCGTTGTGATTTTGGAGTACAAGGGATCGAGGCGTTCAGGGGCACATATGGCTAGCTTCGTAGCTGATACCCCCACACAGAGAGGAACAAACGGGAGGGGCGCAAAGTTTGAAGCAGCCTGCTGCCTCCTCGCCAACGCGTCGCAGGTTCTCTACCTGTTGCCGTGAATCTAGGAAGGTGTAAACAGGTCAGTATAGGGCTAAAACCGTTGGCACGCGGTTCGTGCAGCCTTTCTCAACCATGCCCCGGCGAACGTGCGTCGGAGCTTGCAACAGCGCAACGGCAGAAAGAAGCTCACGCCGCTCGAACCCCGCTCGAACCCCGCTCGAACCCCGCTCTTCTCTCTCTC